>JABSTR010000794.1:0-98550 GCA_013339765.2 Haemaphysalis longicornis | reverse complement strand
AGAAACAAAAGCACCCGGCATTTGTGCACAATTTTATAAATGCTGCCATCAATGATTAAAAGAAACATTAAAAATACAATGTCAAAATGGTACTTGGTACGAAGCTGATTTTGCGATTGCTATCAAAAATCGAACCTGTACGCCAGGGGACCAGCCGGTTCCTGTTTTGTTTAAACAGGGTGGATAGTTTCTTTGTTGTTTCGTCCGTATACGGTTCCTTTTCTCAAGAGTATATAGGGCCGTCGGACTCGGTCCCTTCTTTTTATTGAGACGCAAAGTACACGCCTGCCTTTATGCACATTATATCGTTGCCGCTTCACACGTTCTATAGCGACTATATCACTATCTACAAATTTTCAATCATAATTAATGTTACAGTTTACGTTGGACGTTGGTGCATTTAAACCACCCTACTCCCTGTTGCGCTTTTATTTTCGTCCTCGTCTGCCCGCCACCGACCGCCCGAGGGCACGGGCCCCCTCCTACCACCAGCTACGCTGGCCACGATGTTTTCCCGCCGAAACAAGGAGAAAAAACTAAATGTGAATTGTCGACTCTCAGTCTCTGACGCTGTACTTTTGTTGGCTCAGAGAAGGAAACGCAACTCTGAATAAGGCACTGCTACAGAAAATAATGAAGGACGCAGGGTTTTTCTAGCAGCGTTTGCAGTTTCAAAGTTTTTCATCTTAGAAATTTCTTTTTCGCCCGAACTTAGTGTTGGGAAACTAGTCACGCTGAATTGTCATTCCTTGTACTTCCATAGGCGGTGTGTCGCTGAGCTGCATGTGTTGCTCAGTTCATTCCAAAACATGCAGTTGCAGATCTCCCACTTTTACCGCCTTGCTATACGCCCACATGTGCCTCAGGGCATAACGATAAGTCCCGTGGACGTAAAAAAAGAAACTGCCCGTGCTTTTGCCCCGTCAGCCACAGGTAGTGTCGGTGATATCGATATCCTAAGTATTGCTTCACTGCAGCCCGGGCTGTCAGGACGGCCCTATGCCCGTCCAAAGCATTTACATTACGGGTCGAGTCCGGCCCGGGGCTGGGAAAAAAGTAAGTCGGGTGGCCCGGGCCGGGCCCGAGGGCCGGCGCCGGCCCGGGCTTTCGGGTAATACCGAGCCCGTGCACACCTCTAATATTGGCGAAGCTAATTCTGCGGGGCTGCCGTCTCTGCAGCGTCTCAAATGCGCTCGACGGGAGTTAGAGAGTTAGGACAGCGCTGGGGGAAGAGGACAGCGATGCCGATGAAAACGACGACAAGTGATCATTGAACATATAGGATGAGCACCATAAGCATAATAAAGTGCACGTTTCTAGTCCCAGTCCGAAACACCTTTTTAAATGCAAGAGCATTTCGTAATTCACGATGTCACCTGCGTTGACGTCCGTAGTCGTAGTTCCGCACCCCTCCCCTACACTATATAAACGAATAATACTATCCGGCGCCTGGTTTCGATCCCTCGACCTCTGCGGGTGGAACGCATGTACATGGTGGGCTCTACCCACTGCGCCACAAAGCCGACACAGAATGGGAGGCTACGAATGCGCACCTTATATCCTTGACTCATTCAAACTACAGTCAAGAAGCTGCTTGATTACAACGCATTCACTACCCACCAACTCTCCAAACACTAACATTAACGCAATACACCCACCCCCTATGCGACGCATTTACTCGAGTCCCCCTCGCGGGGAGATGGGCCCAATTTTTTTATTCTGCTTACATTCGAGGTAGCTTCTCTTATTTGTAACCTTCTGCATTTCGGGGTCTATCTAGAATTGAGGCTGGCATAGATTAATGTAGATAGGGTAACATTATAGTGTAAGTGGTCTTGTGAGGAATGCATTTCGAAATATTTCTGTTAACTTTGTCCCATGAACAGTAGTGAAAGTAATATTGTAAACTCTACCTACAGCAATAAAAAGTGATCCTTCTAACTTCTTATTGGGATTTTGCTACATTTAAAGAAATCTTTGCAGAATTCGTTTCAGAATAGTTTTAGGAAATTGGCATCTTGCAAGCTTATATGCCGTAACGCTCTATTGTTTACAGCACTGGACCACTTCGCAGTTGCTGTTCAAGTAGCAATTTCATTTCAACTGCTTTTATTTATTTTCTTTACTGCATGTAGCAGTTAACTTAACAAACGGAAAAGGAGCTACCTTATTTCTTTAGTTTAGGCCGGCCTTCATTGTAAACCAGCCCAGCGACATTCGAAGGTGATAAAGTGGCCTTGAATGTAACCCGAATGAAAAAAGGCAACTGTAATTTGTACCAAAGCATGCGCTTTATTGCGCTTGCGGCACTCGTCTTAGCATGTTCAATGCTCACTCATCGACGCTGTCTTTGTCTGCATCGCTGTTGTTTTTGTCGCTAGGCTCTTTCCCACAGCGCACTGCCTTCCTTCCGTCCAGCGCATTTGAGACGCTGCAGCTATAAAAGGCCCAAACCATTAGCTCGGCCGGACTTTCGCCCATTCTGTAGTTACCCTATTTGCTACTTGGCTGAGTGAAGCACTCTTGATGCGCCTAATAGCTGCGAGTTGGTGGTTTTGCAACGTGACCAGTCATTGTGACTCGCCACTGCCAGTAGCTAAATGGCTTGTTAATGATTGCATCAAGTGATTGTAGCTGGCTCCCCATACTTCCAGCTACTACCGCAATGTTGTACGACCTTCTGAAAGCATTTACGTAACATATCTCAAGTAACCACGGTAGGAGTGACTCCTAAGAGTGACCAGGAGTGACTCCCTAAACAACAAAACCCTCGGCATTACCAGTCTTTACCCAATCTTTGATGAGGGCACCACTCATCCAGCCATTGCTCGTGATCTCGTTCGAAAGCGTTTTTAGGATGAACTTTCCTCAGTTGGAAGGCTTCCCCTTCAAAACATTGTGGGCGGCAGCTTTCGCCCATCACCTGTGCAACATGACGTCGACGGTGGTGCGCGGCTTCTCGTAGCCCGCAGTTTTCACGTTTCACTTGTTTAGCGCCCTTCTTATTGACTGTGAAGGCCACATCCATACCAAATACACTGGGGTCTGATTGGGGTTATTAATGTGTCCCACTCTTTTTCCAGCTTCTTCTTGACAACAAAGGGTTGAAATGCAACTAGCCTTTTTATTAATGTCAGGGGCTAGGTTTCGTCCCACAGACGTCCGCCGTCACAGGGAGAAGCCGACCTGCTTCATAAACGAATGATCCCAGTACTTGCTGGCCTTCAGCCGACTCCATGCGACACCTCGAATGTTTCCGCACAGACTCAATACACGCAATTCCAGTCCTTGTTTCACGCCAAATTACCAGTCGCCCTGTGAGCAAAATGAAAAAAATTATTGCTGAATGCCTAACAGAGTGGCCTGCAATACCAAATCCTATGGGTCCCTGGACATGACGGGATTGAACGCAATGAAGAGGGCACGCATTATTGCCCGGTAGCAACTTCGTATTCAGCCCCAATTAAGACCTGTTTAGGACCCGTTGATTCAGATGAGGAGGCCTACATCGACGCATACGACGGAAGGCCATTACTTCAATACGAAATTCCGGAAGACCCCAACCCATTGGCCCCCGGATTGAGCAGATGGGCAACAGTGCGGTTAAGCGTATAAGAACGGGCACGGCCCTCACGCCTAGTAGGGCTCACTATTTCTTTGCACTCCCTCCAAACTCGAATTGCCTAGACGTGTACCATTCGTAGACCATGTGTGTGTGGTATGACATTTGTTAACTTTCTTGTACCGGTTAACGTGAATAAAATGAAAAAGGATGTATGGTAGCAAGGATGTTTGTGGGGTGCCTCTACATGTGACGCTCTATTTTGGGCTGTTCGTCGAGCACAGTTTACGAGATGTTTAGCGCAACAAAAACCGAAGGTGCTAAGGATGAACAGGGGTAACTGAAGAGTGGCCCTTATAATTCTGATTCGAAGTCCTCTACTCTATAGATTTCATATTCTGACACATGCCGGGCCTATTGCTATAAAGGTTATACGTGTGACGAACACCACAACATACCCGATGGAAATGGTTCAGTACAAATAAGCACAGTGTAATTAAACATATATTTAGAAGCCATAGCACAAATCTCAGAACCATGAATTAGCACTGAGTAAAATAAAACCAAGCGTCTAACTCTTGGTAACTGAATTAGAAACCCAGTCAATGTCCCCCTTGCAGATGCGAAGGGATGTGAAAATGTACAGGAAAGCAAAAAAAAAAACAACAAGGGTTCCGCTTCTACAAAAGCTTGTTCCAGATTCACAGCAGGACCGGAAACGCGTGAAAGAACTGGGTCGACCGAGAGGCCTACATAGCGCCGAAGCTCAAAGCAGGCGCGCTATTAGTTTGCGGCAGGTACAGGCTGCGCCGATATCAGCCCACAATGTAGGTCATCGCAATCGATATAAACAGGCCGTCGAACCAGAACCGAACAGAACCGAAAGCTGGAAGAGAACCGGTAATTTTTTCCCCAACCGAACCCGAACTAGAACTGGAATTTTTTGAGTATGCTCAACCCGAAACCACAACTGACCCGAAAAAAAATTCACAGCATATCCACGGGGTGAATGATGATGAGTGGGCGAAGCTCCTGAGGGGAAATCATCGGTAAAACCGTGACTCTTCAGTGAAAGTTCGCCCACTACATCTGTGTCCGAACGTAACGCTAGAAAGTCTCGCTTAAACCGCGCGTCGGCACCTTGGGGCTGAGCTCGCCTGATGTGTTTGGAGACGCCTCACGAGCTCTCACTGCATCGGGGTCTTTCTGCCGATACGCGCGCTTTCTCGCCGCTTCCCGTTCTCTTGCGTTTTGGAGATCCTCTTCGCGCCGCAGCCGTGCCGCTTCGCGTACGGCAGGGTCCTCGCGCCGTTGCCGTGACGCTTGGGCCTCTCGTTCTCGAACGCTGGGATCTTGGCGGCGTCGTCGCGCAGCCAGACGACACGCTTCGGCCTCCCGCTCTCGTACGGCAGGATCTTGGCGGCGGCGTCGCCAGCTTCACCGAGCGCTTCTGCCTCGCGGGCTCGCACATCTGCAGCCTTATCCATCGGGCGACTCCGAGCGCGCGCCAACAGCGAACGGATTTTATTACAACGCTCCCCGCCATCTAGTAAACAATCCAAGAACTAAACTAAATAGAGGTAGCCACGCCATCTAGTAAACAATCCAAGCGCATCTTTTCTCATATACACGTACCGCCATCTAGTAAACAATCCAAGCGCATCTTTTCATCATATACCGCCACAAGTATCTTTCTTCCGCGCATCTAGTAAACAATCCAAGAACTAAACTAGAGGTGGCTACATACATACGTCGAGGATGGACAGACCCACGCCTTAAGGAGCTTCGCCCCTAAAAAGAAAAACATACCGCGTCCGACCACCCGCAGAAATGGCCGAACCCCATCGGCCCCTCAACGAAACCACATCTCTCTTAACCGATGGTAACCTCTCACCATCCTTTTCCTAACGTCAACGCTCTCTTCGTCGTTACAAGATGAGGAATGGAGGTGTATCCGTGTTGTACATGGAAGGCTACTGCTGGTTACACGCGAACAGATTGTAAGGCTAAGCACATGAAATATCCCACTCGAGACAGCCCCAAGCGATGTGAAATACACTTGCTCCGTCCCAGACTTAAGGCATCGGCCTCCGGAAATATGATGCCCACCGCAAAGGCCAACACCAGTAATCTGGAGGCATGTTATTTGTACGAAGTTTGAGGACTCGCACCTGAGCCTTATACTGCTAGTGGACCTCGCAAGAGCTGTTTGGGCTGGCCTTTGGCCTTTTGTTGAAGCGACGGGTTCCTCTGGAAATGCCATCGAAGGTGCGATTATTCTGGGTCGTGTTCCCACGGGAACACGTTCTCCTCTGTTTTGCTGCCTTCAAGTATCACATCAGTAAACATCAAAAGTTAGATTATGCTCTACACATCTCTTTTTTAGTCCCTACGTTCACTCATACAAACTTGTCTTCACGGCGAAGGTAGCCAGCGCCATGGTGCCTGTGTGACAGTCCGTTTTATAAACTATAGTGTCCCTGTGGCCACCTAATCGCGAAACGTTGGCCTTCATGTGTGGCTAAAGCTGAGACAATGCTTCATACTTGTCAACATTGTTCAGCAAAAAGACCGGATTACATATATTTCGTGCTAAACGTAATACATAAACTGATACGGAAGTGATCTGTTATTTAAAAGGACATTGACGTAATGTTTCCTACATCAAAATGAAAAAAAAAACACTTGAAAACAACATTTTAACTAAAAAATACAGAACAGGCTCGCTATGGAGCGTTGTGCTTCGAGGGTTGGCAACTGTAAGAAAAGGACCATCAGATGGCGCGTGAACAGTTCCACTGGGTTAATTTCAATCGAATTCAGCAAACCGTACGTCATGGTGTTTCTCACCGCAAAACCGAGACAGGAGGGGTAAATGTGTGAAGAGTAGGCGGAGAGAGAGAGGGGAGGCAGTCACGTAGCAGGTGGGGCAGAAGTACCATCAGCCTTGGGCGAATTTGCAGCGTTGAAGCATATACCTTGCGAATTTTTTAGGAAACGTAGAGGCGCAAAATCGGCATTTTTTTCCATGTCCAAATATTGATAATCGGTATAGCAGAGCAAACGGTTAGCGTATGGCAGGCAATTTTTTCATTTGCAAGAAATCATATTCCCCAGCATTGCAGGCGCTACTTATGGCGTCTCGAATGAAAAAAAAAATGGCACTAAAGAAGTAGCTGCCACCCACGAGATAGAACGGCAGGTCCCGCGCTCTCACATTTGGCCAGCGTTAATACTTTGTGTTGTTCTGCTGGTTTGTCTTTAACAGCGCTGCTTTATTATCAGAGATTCCCTTCACTGACTAGTTTAACTCGCTCTTGTGCCACTGCTTACTGGTTCCGATTGAGGGGAGGCGGTAGTGTCTTCGACGAATTAACGAGAGCTGTTCCACAAGAGATGCTATCTCGTGATTCAGGTGTCCAGTAGACTTTTAAGTTTGTAATGACATATTTTTATACAGGATTTCGCAACATACCGGACGGAAAGGGGGCCGACGGTCAGCCGGAACGAGCACTTATTTCATGGTGACGCACCCTTCGATAATAGCTACTTTAAAATGCATTCCAGTGATCCGACCAATAATGAGTGACGAAGTGGTATTGAATCTCTCCTTTTACAACATTTTTACTCGCATTTTCCAAGCGCGATGGGTTACAAATTAGCATATGTAGTAGTGGTCGGAGAGTCGAATTTATAGGTCGCATTTATGCTGCTGCTGTAGGAGTTCTTCTGTCACTAAACAGAACTGATTATAAACGTTCAACGCTGGTATAAAAACACGTCCTCTGCTATGTACACAGGTGACGCACCCGTACGCAGGTCGAACGCCAGGGTTTTATATTCACGGTTGATAGAAGAGCGAGCCAGTGCAATTTCTACAACAAGACAAAGGAAGCGAGAGTAGTATATCTCACAGACAGTAGTGACATTTGGTGGTTGCTTTTAGTAAGCCTAAGGGCAACATACGGCTTGGCGGGAACCTAGCCCTTAATCGCCACCACTTCACATGTTCTCCTTTTTATGCCGCCTAATTTCTTACTGTTATAATTACAATTGCCAACCTTGACTGGGAAAGGCAAATTTTGTATGCGCCAGAATGTATCTCGTTTTTGCGGTTGCTTTAAACTACGAAACACTTTTTCTGCACTATACGAAAACACTTTTTCCTGCTATCCTGTTGTGAATCTGTTCAAGCTCAGGGACCGGTTCGCCAATCAGATCGGGTAGTGATTTAGTCGAACCGGTTCTGAACCGGAACGAAATAAATTCCCTCGAACCCGAATGTAGTTGTGCAAGAAGTAGATAATAACCAATATTGCAGGTGGCTACTAATGGCGGCATGTAGAATGTCTAATTTAATTTGTTTTATGTTTGATTAGGTATTGTTAGTCACGTGATATTATACGGGCTGCTATGTTTTCAATCGTTTCTGCAATTACGATCGGGTAGTTTTGGTGAGGGGACCAAATGTCTGAGAGGAGTTCTAATATTCGAAAAAACAATGCTTACTAAGGTGAGTTTACAAAGTTAGTATTGAAATTTCGCAAGTTGAACCCTAGGTATCCCAGTGAAATTGGTGTTTTGACACATGCACACGTGAAGGGGACACCCATAAAAGATTCGCTTTAAGACGACCACCATGTTAGTTGGGGGAAAATCATGGAAAAGCATGGTGTTACTAAAGGTATGGAAAAAAATCAGTTTTCATGTTCATGGTTGAAGGACATTACCTGGCATTTTGTAAAGTTAATTGCCTGAGCCATTTTTCACACGAGTTAAAATGCGGTTAAGATCTGCTTGAAGAATAAAGTGGTCATTATTGGAGTTAATAGTACAGTGTACTATAAAAAACATCAGCAAAAGTAGGTGTGCAGGAATTATTCTCAAACGGCAAGTCCTTATAGTAGAATAAAAAAGTTAGTGCTCAAGGACGCCTGCTATGCTGCACCCTCAAACAGGAGAAAGCGGGGCGGAAAAAATTCTTAACACTGCGCATTATTGTGAAAAATATATGAAGTTTTCAATCCACGATAATACTAAAGAGCCACGTTTTACTAGCAGATAATTTATAGAATAGTCGGAAGTGCGGCAGGCGATGAAAGGCTTAGAAAAATTAAGACAGGTGCCCTTGTCTGAAGGTTGCTTCCATGGAAAGTGCAAGTGATGGGTATTTCAAGCAATTGTGTCAAACAAAAATTCTTTTCTAAAACCGCTGCGATTACAAAAATAGAACTTCGTCGTATCAAAGTGATTGAACAGGTGTGAATTAATAATGTTCTGAAAAATTTTGCAGCATATTCAGGTTTTATATATGGGTCGATAGATGTCATACCAGTGAATATGGTTTTGTCTTGAAGGGAATTGAATTGAATTAAATTGGTTGTATCTTTCCTATTACGATGCGTCGGTTAGCCTTCCATATATGAGAGATGGTTCAAAAAGCTGCCCCATCTCCACTAAGTGAAACGAGGGGAGGGGCCAAGCCTGGCGTGTATTTGTGCATTTAAAGATTTTAAGTCTGTTTCTTGCCACATGGCGCTCCCTGATTGGCTCTAAAGAAGCGCCGGCAGGGTGAGAATCGCGCTCTTGCTAGACTGGTGACGCCACCTCTTGCAGTTAACCGGACTTACGCAATTTTATGAAATATAGACACGCCATAAGTTGTCTTCGTGAAACGCGCTGCAGCATGCTAACGAGCATTCTTTAGAGGAGCGTGACGACGTGAGAAGACCGGAGACGCCGACCGCAGGAGCCGCTGAAGTACTTCGACTTTAAATATTGTATAATATTTTCCCTTGACATGGCGAGGATGTCCTTTAGTTTCATTGAATTATCGTTATCTCTAAAGGCTGATGCGGATGTTTTAGGTTACTAATGGATGATTAATACCCTACCAGTGACAGTAATGGAGCCCATATATTCGGGGTCACGTTATAGAAAAGTAGGCGCTTTGGAATAGTCCTGCTGGGTGGAAACAGAGGAAAAAACACGTTGAACACAAAAGGGACACTTGGCGCTAGGAATGGACATGTTGGCAGTTCCGTGTCAAGTAATAGTGTTAGTGTCTCTGGCCGGGGATATGTTATCAAAATGTTCTGGGATTAGACTTGAGCATTGACGGTAGGCCTTGCGAGCAGTATTTATTTTTACTATAACGTATTGCTGAGGAGTAGGATTTCCAGCAGGGTTTGCGTGGTTTCCATGCTTAATCCGTGCGCATTAACACTGAAATGCGCAGTGGTCGGTGAGAATTCATGACTGTAACTTGAGCGCTCAAATAAAAATGAGGACCTGAGCAAAAAGACACAAAGACCAGCAGACTAACAACTGAACATTTATTCATCATGCACTACATATATACATTTCTTGACGATACCAACGCATTCCACAGGTGTACGTTTCACGTCATACACACACACAAGAAAAAGCACTTTAAACTTTACATTAGCTTATGTAGTCTACCAATTGAATTTCCTTATCCGGCAGGGCTACTGACGGGTGAATTCTGCATTGTTCCCTTTATTTTCGACATTTTCAGGCTGCCATTATCTCTCCTAGTCCTATGTTGGCGGTGGAACTCAGTCGTCGTTTGGTCAAACAAGGGCTCGCACTTTGGTTTTGTGCACTGCGTACTAAGCGCAGCCAGATGGCTGTGTGGCCTACCTTTAAGGCTGGACATGTGTTCTCTGAGCCTTATATTGACGCGTCTACTACTTGATCGACGTACTAGTGCCCACATAAGAAGGGAATCTTGAGTACGACGTTTTTCTGGATTCGAAAAATTTGTAAGTGTGACTCGTGGTGCATATATTAGCCTTGCTGCTTCCCTTTATTCGTACAGTCTGTAAACGCTAGAAAAACGCGCCAGACTTCGTTTTTGGCAAAAAAAAAGAACACATTCACGTTGTACTTGGCGACGATTTTTTGAGCCTGTGGAACAAACCGTGAAAGTAAGAGATTACTGACATGCTCTTATTCTCCAGTTTTCGGTGCTTTTTTCATTCTCCTTATCCTCCGTTCTACTCGTATTCGTAGCTTTTCGCTAACTGGTGAAGCATCGTCTGGGTACTCTTCCTTTTCAAGACGGTGTCTCGGCTCTCTCAACGCTTGTTCCATTCTGTGTTTGCATGTTTTTTGGAGAACGGATTTTGGACACCCCATTACTATCCCTATTTTTACCTATCCTTGAGTGGCCCGACGTGTACTCTGAGAGTGTGTCTCTCTACGTGGAAAATACTGCTGTGGTCATCTTTAAAGGCGAACTGCACATCTGCAGATTTCATTTGGCATCTCATTTGTAAATCAACGGCCAGTCATAAGTGAATGCACTGAACACTATTTCACACTGGGTGTTTCTCAAAGGCGAACTGCACATCTGGGAATTCTATAGGCTAACACCCTAATTTTCATTTTGGCATCTCATTTGTACAGTTTTCCCCTCCGCCTCTTAAGGAGAATACGTCAACTTGCACTGAACATTTCTATATCAGTCGTTACTGCTCAGTTCCAAATATAAGTCTATATACCGGAATATAAAGAGCGCACTTCTAACTCTGCTTTCACAAGTCTGTCCACCTTACTCAAAAACACTGCACTCAACACTGGGGCCACTTTCCATCAGTTGCATACTCCTTGTATTTGAATGTACACCTCGTTGTTCGACATCACTTGCGTGCTCCCAATTACAGGTTAAGCACCTATAGAAATGCGTTTACCGACACTCCACTTTTGCTACAAAAAGCGACTCTGAATTTCATAGCTGACATTTCTGTCTCTCTGCAATGTGGGTGACACCTTAGCAAAAATACTGCCTTGCAGGCCCTTCATCGACGTTGGATATCGCGACACCGTTCGAGACTTGCATACTTCATCTATGGCCATAACATCAGTACATCATTGGGCACACCGTCATTGGTTTGAACATCGGATAACCTGATGCCATGAGAGTCCAGTAGTAGATCCCCTTTCAAAGATCTCCGAAGGACATCCCTCAAACACCGCTTTCTAACAATCCAGAAATACAGTTTCCTCACTTTCGAGTTTTCTACGCAATGAACCGCCAATTCACCACGACAAAAACAAACACTTCTCAAGCATCATAGTTTTTACAGCTGGCAACCTAATATGAAGTTCATTGAAAAACGTTTTTTACACATGGCGGTACTGTCATCGTTTCCATACACATTTAAACACATCGTTCTGGTCGCATTCCAAACATAGATCTGAATAACAAAACTTCAAAACACGTTTACGCATAGTCTTCGTATAACTTTTTCGTAGACACTTTTTCTTAAACCTCTTTTTAAATTGCCGCGGACCCCTTCGGTAAGAAAAGATGTGGCGAAACAATAAAATCACGCAGGTATCTACTATATTATGCGTAACATTGCGAAAGAGTGGTCCTTCGCTTCACGCAAAACAAAAAAACGATCTTCTAATTATCGCACAAAAGATGTGATAGCCCAAACCAACCATTGCGCACACGTTCGAGAAGATGAATCTAATTGTCCGTTCCCCGGACTTACCCCCCCACCAAAAAAACGGCACATATACCATGTTACCTGCATATATTTCCACAAGAACAATGAGTAACCTGCAAAACATACGCAGTTTTGCAAACGAAATTATAATAGAAACCTTCGCACGAGCAAACAGGCAACGTTTAACACTCTGTTTCCACTTCTACGCTTTAACTTGTAGCGCCCTTGTAAGTGGCGCGATTACGGGTGGATATCCTGGTAATTTTTTAGCGGATATTAAGAGTAAAGTCCCAGTTGCCATGACAAAACTCCAAGCCCAGGTTTCCATTTACCACTGCCCACTCTATTTGCAAAAGGGTTTCAGTATTTTAACAGTACCAGTGATGTGCTCCCTGTCTCGGCTAACGAAAGCGATGTCATCCGCACATGCTGAAACCGGACGCACGTGCCTTCCACGGAGTCACGAACACTGCTCCCCTTTATTATGCCTGAAAAAAATACACTCAATGTATAAACAATCCGTAAAGCGACAGCGGGCATGCTTGTCATTAACGAGTAACATTATTCGGGCGGGTTAACACCTTTGTTTTATCAACCTTGACGGGCAATAGTTATAAAGTTTTTCAAACTCTGATTCTTCTCTCCAAATTTGCATGCGACGGTACATTATACAGCCGCTAATCGAGAAACCTTATCGCAGTTCCTCTCGAGGTCATTGTTAGCACCGCAATTACTTCATCCTTACCGTCACAGAACTCGGGTAGGGTTCGAAGCTGTGCGTATATTATTGTATCGACCTAATATTTCTAGCACACGTGTGTGTCCCCTGCTATATCTATTATCACAGCCTGAAACCTCGTTGTTATAACTTAAGCTACTATTTTTTAGCCAACAGTTTTTAGCGTGACTGGCGTATTCGCAATTACTTCTCTAAGCTATTTTGTTGAATCGGATTTCGGTATAAGTGCCATACGTGACCATGACGAGGAAGGGCGAAATCTGTTACACCTTAGACGCTTCTTTGTTTAGCTCTACAATACCTGAATGTGACAAAGACGGGGGCCAATATTTCCACCTGATAAGACTTTTTGTATACCTCCATAATATCCTAACTTACGCATTGGCAATGCTTTATAAAACGCTGCACGTAACCCTTCGATCCCTCCAGACTGCCCAGGACTTAGGTGATCTTTAAATTTCTTAACTTTAGCTACTGTGATTGCCTCCTCCAGAAAAGCTCTTTAGTCATCGTATATTGTCGGAACGAAAGTCATAATGTGTTCTCTAAATTGGTCGAAGTCGGACGATTGAAGAGAAAAAAAACTTCATAAAAAATGGGAAAGGCACATTGTTTAGTTTCAGGTGCTTAAACCCTCTTCGATATGCTCAATTTCAACCCTCTACGTATAAGTGGCATATAAATTCTCCGATACAGAAGCTGGCTTAGGAGGAAGTTTGCCCCAACAACAACTTTTCGGCCCGCCATCGCATTAGTGCGCCATGGAGTTTTTCTTCAATTACTGGTCACTTACATATCGATGTTTGAATATCGTCCTTGAAACAACCAGGTGACTGGCACCCCAGTACGGAAAGAGTCAGCACGTTTGCTCTAGCTGGGCTTGTTTCTTTTTTCTTTTCTAGTCGGGAGAGGCACTCGATCATTCTAAACCTTCTTACTTAGTTTCTTCTTTGAAGATCTCCTACTTGGAAGCAAATCTACATTTTCCTTGTTCCAGCTTACTAATTTTTAAGTCACCCCTAATACAAATTCGGCATCTTTCAACAATGAAATATTCATTTTTCGCAAGTCCCAGTTTAGAAATTTCGTTTTTTTCTACTCCCCTTCAAGTAAGAAAGACGCGACAGATTGGTCTCTAAACGACAACGACAAAATGCACTGAAATACCAGGTCGACGGATAGATAAGCTCTGTCCGAACCGTGCGGGGATCCCG
This sequence comes from Haemaphysalis longicornis, assembly GCA_013339765.2. Taxonomy (NCBI): domain Eukaryota; kingdom Metazoa; phylum Arthropoda; class Arachnida; order Ixodida; family Ixodidae; genus Haemaphysalis; species Haemaphysalis longicornis. Next base: position 84,555 of record JABSTR010000794.1, on the reverse strand, counting down.
CCCTGAATGTGTGTAAACTGAATATGATTCGTAACGTTCAATGCATGCCCTTAAACGGAAATCTGCGGTGATCCCAGCTAATGTGATTGTACTCCCATCATGAAACGCCGTAGAACGTAATAGATCACTCGGAGACCAAACAGAATTAAATCTCATAACAAGACAGTAACATTGTCTGTCTGAATCCACGTTCACAAGCTTTCAAAAAGGACTTTCCGTTTATCGACTTTATTCGGCGCGTATACGCAATAATTCGCCATTACGGTGGCAAAATCTTATTTAACATACCGGCCGTCACAGTTGACGTCACCTTTTGTATCGCAGCACAGAAACTGTCGCATTTAAAGAAGTTATATCTGCACAAAGTCTCCCAACATACCTGACAAAGGCGTGATTACATGCGTGGAACACGCTCACAAAATGCTTGATGTTTTATACATTTTAACGTTCGTTACTTGTACAGCTACGACGTCTGCTATTTTTATGTCATCAGCTTATACACATGAATTTGACGGTTGCGCTCAGACAGAAAGCGTACGTTGAGGGTGGCACATATCAAATTAAAAGGTAAACGAGGCAATACTGGTAGAATAATGCACACCTTAAAAATTATCTAAACACACTGTATTAAGCGTTGAACGTCCCTGAACACCATCCCCCCCCCCCCCCCCTTCTGCTGCGTTCAAAAATAAATATGTGCCGGAACGTATATACTAGTTTGTCGTCTCGTACTGAAACCAGCGAAAGTAAGACTTTCGGAGGCTTTGTAGGCGCCGATCCCCTGATGTTGGGCGTGTTGGGATGGAGCTCGGAGCTCGGGCGTTGCCTTGTGAAACCTTCGGCCGTTGTCCGGACGTGCCCGACGCCCCCGCCTTCCTTTTGTTGTTTTTTGACATCCTTTCTCGGTCGCTTTGCGACAGCCCCGGAACCAGCGTAATCGCATTCACTGCTATCGAGCATTTTACGACATTCGCGTCGGTCTTATCAAGCGTAACAGACGCCGCGATCGTCGTGGCGTTCCCCGGTTTTACTGACGCTGCCTCGCCCTCTGGGGCAACTGCTTCTCTGCAAGGGAAGCATCTGTTCGAGGCCTGGTTCCGCCCGCCGGACTTGGCTTTCCGCCCGCATCGCCTCGTGCGTCCTCCACACCGTCCGCTTTGTGCGTCAGCCTCTCCGGCACGTCCGGTCACACCGGTGTGCGACCGCTCCTACTGTGTCGCTTCCCGACCGAAGCGACAACATTCCGTGTAGCTTGGGACTTCACATTTGTGTCATACGTGCCCTTACGCGCAATACCCGGCAAAACCAGGCCCTGCTTGGCAATACCAGGGGCTGCTGGCCTCCGCAATACCGACTTCATGCGGCAACTTGTCGATGTTCATGCCGACGCCGAGTCTAATGGTCATCACGCACGTAGTCCAACTTTTCTCGAGGACCCCCTTGACTCGCCACCGATCGCGGGCAATGTCGATGGCACATCAGCTTGACATCAGTAGGAAGATAGCGCGGAAACTAGCTACAATCATCCGCACGTTGCAAAGTAGCCAGTGCACTTTTATCTGAATATCCTGGCTGGCGGGATCGATAAGCAAACACACGCGCACCGATTGCCGTGGGCCTGCGCTTAACGCCGCTTTCGTCCAAGAAGGTCACGGCTGTACGTGGCCTATATTAAAGCGCCCAAGTGATGCCACTTAGGAAGCAGTTCCAAAGAGTCAAAGTGTCGCTGAAATCATGGATTCGATACGGTCTTGCATAAACGTCCGCGTTTTATACTGTGGTTAACGCACATCGTGGTTACGCACTGTGTTTAACGCACATCGACCTGTGGGGAACCCAGGTAAACTGATGGGCAGTCTTCGGTATTCTGCCCAATAAACCTATTTTCTGCGGCCGTAACGACGGCGTTCGCCGCTACGGTGCAGGCATTTATCTTGCTTACAAAGGATTGCATATTATTATGCAGTTAGGGGAACATGGCGGCGTGGTCTACGGTTGCCGCGCTGCAGCGAGCGTTGGTCATGGTAGAGGGGAGGCCCGTTCCACTTGTCGTTGGCATGTATCAAGAACACGATCGAAAGCTGGCCTTGGCTGCATAAAAGCTAAAATATTAAATTAGTATTCAGTATCTTTTTTTTATTCCAAAAACTGAAGCTGAAAATATTTCTTCGTGAATGTTTTTTGAGAAAGTCCGTGCAAATCATCAAGACAAAATATTGCTATTTTTTGTTGAACCCGGCTTCGAGACAATGGAGGAGGCATAAGGCTCCCTTTGTCAAGTAGGCGAGGTACGTCGGTAGCTGCAATGGCGCGGCCCAAGACGCCCGACGATTGTAGCGCGAGATTTCCCTCTTGCATGAATCAGTATGAAACATTATGCGTTCGTCCACACACTAGCGCAAACGGATGAAAATCGAACTGTGCCACAACCTACCTGGAGATGGTTGGAAAATAACCTGTATACAAGATTGTGGCCCGACCTTTGAGTCGCATTTATGTTTTCAAGTTGATTTTAATAATTTTTGGTTGGTTACCTGAGCATTTTTTTAATACCTGCTGCGCTGTAAGCTTCCATGGAGCACCCACAATACCTAATTTCCTGCAAAAGCAATGTTTCGGTAAAAGTAGGGATCGCAGTTGCCTTCCTGGCTGCATCAGCGATTTCGCCCTGCGGGAAGAGTGCTGGCCGTACTTTTGCTTACGCTTTAGCCTTAAACGTTAATAGAGATTGATTTGCTTATGGCATAAAAAACCTTCAAACTTCTCTTTTGTTAATTAATTAGGATACATTTTGTCGGGGGTGCTGGTTTGGGCCTGTTGGTATAACATGACATAGAATTGAAGCGCTAGGACAGCGGAACAAGCTACTGAACACACACATGGGGCTTGTGTGTATTGACTCGCTATTCCCCTTTTCCTAGCGCGTCAATTCTTAGTTTTATTGATTGTCGCACATGAGTATGCAGTTTTAAACTTTGGGAAACGAAGGGTCGGCAATGGAAACGGAGGAAGCCTCGTCAGCCGAAATAGGGATCTCATTAGCGCTAGTGGTGAGTTGTAGGTTCTTTATAGATCTGACTATCTGTATAAAACTCTAGGAACTGTTGGAGCAGAGCCGCCTTTATTACGACACAAGCGTTGCCGGTGCGCAGTTTTCGCTCCTAGATCGATTCCCAACGACCTTTCTGCCGATTGGTTGTACACTCGTGTCGGCATGACCAACGCGTCTTAACAAAAAGCGAGGTAATGGAGTGAAGAACATGAATGTATACGAACACGATGGCGTGAAGGGGGCTGCAGAAAGCACTAATTTATCAAAGGTACTGCCGCGACCCGCCGATGCTAAACAGTCTACTTTTATCGCCCACATTTAGGAGAAAACCCCCAAGGTGGTGTACGTTTCTGCGAAGGAAAGTTTTGTTCCTGCACCAGGACTAATTCTTCTTGAATTGCGAAGTTTCGGAAAAAGCTGTATAGCTTTCCTTTGTAGCCGTATGGCTCCATTAAGGAGGATGTCAAGTTTCCTTCGCAGTCGACATTTCTTCAAGCCGGCCGTGCAAGAAATACAAGCATTTCCGGTTCGGGACGCACATGGGAGAATAAATGACGAACACGCGTCAAATTGACGGAGCCAGAAAACATCCAGGATCGTACAGCACACTTAGCAACGAAGGAATAAGGTTTTCACGGCACGTACAAAGTTATATTTGGCACAGCTGACGTTGATCACCCAACATAACAATTTTGCTGGTTCACATAGTAAGTGTTCAAACTATCCTTCAGAGCCCTTTATATAAATTCACAAAAAAAGGGTTTAGATTCAACCATATACTAAATTATATTTAACTAGTTTAATTATGTTGCCCAATTCATTCGCTTCCCATGAAAGGGTGAATGTATAGGTGGCGATGGCTCGAATCCTTCAGATCCGTGGCGTAAATATTTTACCTTCGTGACATTGAAACCCATTACGTTACTTGTCGCTCTAAAATAATGAAAAGGAATACAAAAATTAAACTTTTCTCACAATTTGAAATAATAATTATGCCGTTACAACTGAGCTTCACAGACAAAATTCTTTTCCCCGTTAACGTAGCCATCACTTCAACACCATAGAACATGTGCTGTGTCGCTGCCCCGAATACTTGTCGGAGAGGAGCGTGCTTGCCACCGCGCTGAGCCGATTGGACAATCGACCATTTACGGTGGAAACTATTCTTAGTCATCGGTCTTCACCATCGACCTCGCAGAAGGCGACGAAACCATTTTAAGTTTCCTGAGTGAAACGAACTTGCTTGAAAGACTATAGTGCCCGAAACGGGACTAGAGTGCGCGCTTTCCCACTCCTATCTCTTCCTCTTCTTCTCCCCTTTTTATTCTCTGAGCCCCATTCCCCCAGTGCAGGGTAGCAAACCGGGCTCTACACCTGGTTGACCTCCCGGCCTTTCCTTTCTTTTTTCTTCTCTCTCTACAGCCCAAAAGCATTGTTGTGTACGTTCAAGCTTATAGTTCCTAAAGGCAACGACTTGTGCTGATGAGGACAGATGATGAGCTCAAACCGAAATATCAAACTAACGTCTAGGTGATATGTACGCTCGCCAAGTGCAAATTGCTTGAACAATTTACTTATGGAGGCTCTGCTATGATATTTTTGTTATTTTCAAGTAGAGAATTGGAAGTGTGGGTTGAAGTTTTTTATTTTGTCGGTCTGTAAACGTTTCTGTAGGTGGACAGAATACTACTGGTGAAATTTTGCTCCACACTTTGCTACGAGAACGCATTCCTAAAAAGTAAAGTTGCAAGCCAACGTTTCACTTTACTTCGCCTTGTAGAAACCTTTATGTCTAGGTGATATGCACGCTCGCCAAGTGCAAATTGTTTGAAAAATTCAGTTATGCAGGCTCTGCTATGATATTTTTGTTGTTTTCAAGTAGAGCATTGGCAGTGTGGGTTGGTTTTTTATTTTTGTCGGTCTGTAAACGTTTCTGTAGGTGGAGATAATACTACTGGGGAAATTGTGCCTCTACACTTTGCTACGAGAACGCATTCCCAATAAATAAAGTTGCAAGCCAACGTTTCACTTTACTTCGCCTAGTAGAAACCTTTATTACAGCTCCCCATTCTTTGTTCCCGGTGATTTCCCCAAGTGCTACCTTCCTGCGCTCTCATGACTTTTATTTCGCAGTTTTCGGCTCTCTGAATCGCGGGCAAAGTGCAGAGTGATGTGATAGAGCAAGAGCATCGCCCTAAATGTACCTATACAATTGACCCTGCGCAGCTTAACCGTAGCTCCCACACCTAAAACGGGACCGTGCTTTAAAATCACCTGAAATTATCAAAGAACAAGTCTTGTGACAACGCTTAGCAAGGTTACCTATTCTAAACCAAGAACATCCTTTTTTTCTCGGTGGGTGCCATGTGGAGAACCACAAACTATGGTACCATATATGTGAGAAGCTGTCAAAACTGGTCCGACTACCTGCGCTGAACAGTCCGTACAAATATAGCAACCGTCATGTCTTGCAAAGGCTGTATTAATGAAACCGATGCGCATAAAGAAGTAGGTATACTGATGTCGTAGTAGCAGAAAATTGCAGTTTAGTTGTTTAACGCGATTTCTGTCCAATAGGTGACGTTGCGAATCTGTTTTAATGTGTGCTACCACTTCACTCCCTGGAAAATGCTGCGACAGATTCCTGTGTTTCCTTAGTTTTGTTTTGAGGCCAAATTTCCGCATTGTTGTTGCACCGTTTGTTTGTCATGTGATGTATATCCGTGTGTATTTTTGTGCCTCTTTTCGCATTGAAGGTCTTGCCCTACAGACGTTCTTGCAATGATGGAAATTATTTTTGTTGGTACTTGGTTGCTGCGAAAAATTCCAGTAATGGCGCCTAGCAGTTGCCACTGGTTCTAACGATGCAGTTGATGCATTACCAAAATCACACCGAATTCGGCTTCGATTTATTTCTCATCACGCCGGAGGCACTTCACAGTCTAAGCTTAACAGAACCTAGAGAAACATCCTGTGCCAAGCAGAAATTCGTGATTCCCTTGGCGTCTTTCGGAATACCCTCATCCACGCTCTTTATTCTTTCGCCTTTTTTCCGCGTTTGTGCTCCGAAAGCATTAGGCTTGGGGCCGGTTGGGAGAAGTCCCCATGGAGGCATAAGTACAAGAACTGTATTCATTGTGTGAGTTACAATGTTGAAATTTCGACCGCTACTGTGTTTTATAACCTACACATCACACCTTTCCTTTCGCACAAATGATCTAAGGGGGGCCAAGGAAGTTAGCCGACGTGTTAATTGATAATGTTGGAGTACTGCATTATGTTGGTAACACAAGCTGTGGGCTCGCGGGGAACATACTTTCTTTTTGGGAAACTTTCTAATAATGACAATTTTATTAGTGGTGTATTCTCGTAATTAGCGACAGTTTCATTCACGGAAAAGGCGAAAGCCCTTTTTGCCTCATTCTGCGATAAATCGTCATTTCTGTAGGCGTCGATGTGTTTTTTGTGCGATTCTGTTCATGAAATAAACAGGCACTGTAAAGAGTACTTAAAAAATCGGGGGTGTGTTATGACACGATTTAAAAATTAGTCAGGACGTTTGCAGCCCAGTGTTTCACAAACAGTGCGGTGCAGCGCGTTGGTAGCATAGAACGGTAGGTGTTGTTGTTGTCGGAATTTGTTTCCTGCTGATACAATCTCGTGGAATGGACCAAGAACCGGGAGGTTGAAGGAGTGAATTTACGAGCTACTGAAGATTCAAAAAATGGTGAGCTCCACGTGGTTCCCTAAACAATGGCATTTAACGTTAAGAGGTAGGAACGGCAGACACACAGAATCTTGATTTTTGGGAAGCTGTGGCTTTTCCCGTTCAGCGTTCTGACATAACTCGAGGTCGATGACAAGGAAACGAAAGCTAAACAGCACATACTCACACCGCGCAGCGGAAAAGAAGCCTCTCAAGTTACTCACGCCAAAATAAAAGAAACCAAACTGAACTGTGGTATGAAAGTACACTACAGCAGTAAACAAGTCATTAAAGAAGCCATGAAGACAAAGCATAAGTTTGGTTCATTCAAAAGATTGCCTTATTAGAATCACACTGACACCCCTTTTAACGTAAACTGCGCTCAAATAAGCTACATAGGAAAAACGGGAATGGCCATGCTACTCACCAGCTTATTTCCGGCAACAGAACCTTTGATGTCATTCGAACCAGCTCTGCAATTGGCGGAGGGCGGCAAAATCAAGCCTGAATTAGGCAGAGCTTACAAGCTTTTCGAACGAGTTATTTGCGGCTAAATGTAATGCATATCCATTTTACAGCAGTAATAAAGGTGGTGTAAACAGCAAAAGTTACGAAAATGCACGTAAACATAGAAGTACCGACGCGCACTACTGTTGGTACTGGGCGAACTATCCTTGCTTTAGCTGCACAGCAGTCCGACGCTTTGGAGTTGTTTTATACGACGCTGGCCTATTGGCGTAAGCGACGTTTCCTTACATGACCCTGTTTGTCAAGCATGCCCCCTGTTTAACGAAGCGATTACTTTCTACCGTAACAAAAACAAGGCAGGTGCAAACACTGCCTTAAACAAATCATTGGCAGACTGCTGACTATGCTAGCACCATCTGGGAGGTTTGACGGCAAGAGAGGCTGCACAGCCGAATTTTGTGGGAGAATGAACATTTTAACCTAGAATTGGTTATTTCTCGGTGACTCGGTGAATACGGCATCATTTGCTACCGCGCAAGCGCTGGGGACACTCTAAAACACTAAATCTTTCGAACAAAACAAACTTGTATTTTGTATTCATGGCTCCTTTAACAAGTAAACCGAGCCTTACTCTTCATCCCACCGTGGGAAACCGAAGGACCCGCAGATTTGTTTACCAAAAGTGCGACCTTCAAGCGTTTCACGCGGACATGAATTTTTCAGTCGGGAGAAGGTCTCAGAGTCGAATAAAAAATTATGCTGATTAATCGGCCGCCTTTTTTCTCGCAATCAAACAATTAATGGTCTTGCCTTGATTTGTAAAAAAACGAGAGAAAGATAGTGTAATAAAATATTCAAAGTAATATACTAACATATTGTCAGTATTCTTGTAGGCCTGCCCAAAAACATTTCAACATCTGTAAGAAGCTCATCGTCTTGCCGCGGAAGCTGCGCGGAGAATGACGACCGCGGTCGTCATTCACGCTCTTCTAAATTATTAATTCCTCTATATTCCACCCTTGGATACAAAAGAGGAGGGAGGAAGGTTGCCGCGTGTCAGCTCACTCCGATGCAAATGTCGAGGAATGACGAAAGTCGTCTTGCACTTCTGCCAAGTAAATGCTTAGTTCTCTTTCATGCTCACCTCTCATGATGTTCCTCTGCCTTCTAGCTCTTGTCACAATAAACACACTAGAGGTTTGCTGAAGTCAATTTAAAGTTACCGGGTTACAAAGCTCCCGCCGGATACCTCGATGCCAGCAACGCCGTGCGGTGGTGGCGCGCGTAAACCGACGCGTCCGACTACTCCGGCGTTCTAAGCGCCATCCATCGGGACGTTATGGTACTGTTTTCTACTTGGTTTCTTGCAATGCCGCTAGGGAAACGGCGGGCAAAGACGTGTGTAGTTTTCTGTACTATTTTTTTTATAAATGAAGCATTGGTATTTTTTTAACGAAAGAGCACTGGGAATATCACTTACGTATTGATGTCTTGCTCAGATATCCCATATTTCCATTCTACCTCAACAATGCCGATAAATATGAGCATTTCCACCAGACCTAGATGTTTAGATTTTTCTGCGGGTATATAAATATGTTGTTCAGCGTCTTCCGTAATTTATGCTGAGCGGCTAAATCAAGGGACAGACAGAGAGACAGACAGACAGATATACAGACCAAACTTCCCGCGTTTGATTTGCCCAAGAAAGAACACCGTCGTTAAAAATAAGTACGAACAGCTTGACGCGGCTCGCGCCACCCCACCCGACGAAACTGAGGTGCGATATGACACGTTCAGGTTCTAATTAGTTTACCGGAAACACCACATGAAACAGCACAAGTAACAGAAAAGGGTTGATAGCATGCAGCCGTAATGCGCTGTAAGTGCCACCTCGCAGTTGTTTTTTGTATCGTGCATACTTGAATTAGGAATAGACAATTTCAAGACCGTCTTAGGTATCACCTTGCGGTTTTTATCAATATAATCTCTAAGCATTCTTAAGTCGCTTCTGCTGTGACTTGAGGTGGGTTTTGTGAACACGAGTATAAGCCTGGATAAGTTTCGCCTACAATTTTAACATGGCACTCCGTTGTTGATGTCGCTCACACGACTTCACATGATTAACCGGTTAAGCAAAGTATTATGAAATAAAGCCTTCTTCGTTTAATCGGAACGATAATCTATCAATCGCCCACCTCTCGTTGACAGTAAAAAGTGTACACATTGAAGAGACGTTCCATTTATTATCTTGCGTTGGAAAATTCGCATATAGATATGTCTGATGACGGATAAATTACCACAGTGAAAACAGCACATCATTCGCAAACATATCTATAAAATCAACGGAAATTACGCTGTTGAATTTTGCAATGGGAATTATGGTGGGTACATAGACTGATTTTATCCCTCATTAAGAACTATCGACCGGTTAAAACTGTCGATTGTAGATGGCTATAAAACAATTTTTATTGCTCTATTTGTCGGTTTCTCTGGTTCGCAACGTAAACTATGTTATGGTTTTGTGGAATGGTATTGCCGTCCTTGATCGCAATATATAGACGCAGGTTCAACTATGCATTTTACTGTCTTTGGGGGTAAATCAGAAGCTCTGTAAGTGTGGTATTGTAGAACCGTGATACGTTCAAAGTTATTTGATTAAAATTAGCTCTTTCTCATGACGTGAGCTACCAATAGGTTTTATGGGCATTTTCTGAACAGAACAGTGTTCAGGGTTTCTCAAAACTACTTGCCTTTAGCGAAGCTTTGTTCAGCTCTACTGCCGCTTTTAGGAGCACTGCCGATAGCTCCCTTGAGGGCTTTGGCTCCAGTGTTTCTCCTTTCGTTTTGATGAATAGGGTGCCTGTTTTTAGGAATGGCGTTCATAGTGAGCTGTCTAAATATATATCTACGGACTGGGTTCTGCTTATTTTGTGTTCTTTTTAGATCATTTTAGCACGTTAGCGTTGGCTAAACTAGCCTGTTTTTGTTTACACGTTGAACTCACTGCAATTAGGGTACGCAGCCAATATCCTTGATGCACTGCTCAGAAAGCACGAGAGAAATTTAAGAAACGTAGCCTTAAAGTGAATTTAACACAGTCTGTCATCGTCCCTCGGCTTCCAGTTCTCTCCCCAACAGCACGTTACCACGCAAAACGAAGCTCTTCATTTAAGAAGCCTGGGACGACGCCAATTGCGCCCCTATTTGGATACAGAAGGGTCATGGTTTGGGCCTGTTGGTGATGCATAATGGGAACTCAAAGCGCAAATTAGAGACGGACAAAGAAAGGAGACAACAGGATGAGCGCTAACTACGAACAAAATGTATTTCGAAAAAACCCACAATATATACATGCCGCGCTTTCCACTTGCATACCACCACACATGCGCAGAGACACTTATAATCGCCTGAGATAACAGAGTTCTTTTTGAGAACAAGTCGTGAGATACAACAACATTTTTAAAAGACCACAGCATCTCGGTTGTTCCCGCCCACAAAAAGGAGGTTTTGCTGTTGTGTCTCACGACTTGTTTCGTACAAAGGCGGACGCGGCAGTTTCCTCTGTTTTTGGGGTTCACGATAATGTTGTAATTTCTAGAGTGAAAAGTAAAGCCAAGAAACTGTGTAATAGCTAAATTTAGGTATAGTTGTCAAAGGCATCGCAAATTCAAAGAAAGATTTTCTTGATGTGTTTTCTAGTGCCAAGACGCACAAACCCGATAGACCACTCCGAGGTATAGTTTCCGAAACGGGCACATGACAGAAATCAATAGCATCATTCTTACAAGAGAAGTTGAGCATTTTAACCTTTGACGATCCCTTTCTTGTAGAGAACTCGGAAGAAATTTTAGACTTCCTGCATTCTTGTTCCAAACAAGCGCTCTGTGCCTTTTCTCTAGACATTAAAGACCTTTATTACTCTTTGCACATGACAAATTGCTTAATTTTATTGAAGGCTACAATGACGAGTTTGGTAGTGTCCCTTTTCAAAATACCGCAAGGGTGTCTGTTAGTGATTCTTAAGAACTTTTATCTTTTTATCTCCGTTCCGCTTTTATTCAGTTGATGGTAAGCCATGCCTGCAACGCGAAGGAATATGCATTCGCTCATGCATTGCCCCGATTCTTAGTGATTTGTTTTTATTCAAACTAGATGAAATTGTGGCCGGCCGCTATGACAGCATGAATGTTGTTCGTGTGTTTCGCTTTGTGGATGATTATTTATTCTTCTTAGATTGTAATTCTGATGCCCTAGAATGTCGCGCCCATGATGTGTTATCCATCGTTAAAGTAAATTTTAGGCCCCTCGAGTGTACTTGTGAACTCCTGAATAATAACTCAATACAGTTTCTCGACATAAACTTGACATTTCAGCCAGATCACACTTGTTGGGCATACCTACCAAGGAGCAGCAAACCAGCCCTCCCCTTTCATTCCGCGCACTCTAAATTGGTGAAGAGGGGAATCGTGAACATGTGTTTTAAGAATGGTATCAATAAATCGTGCGACCATTCAATGGCTACCAGCCTCCGTCAACAATCGCAAAGATTGTCCAACTCGGGGTATCCGGTTCATTTGCAAATCGCTGTTGCTGAGTACTTGCTAAAACGTTTGCGATCCCGAATGCAGGGAGAGCAGCCGGCCTCGATCGAAAACCGTCCAAAGTATGCGGTTATACCTTACCTCCACAATATTTCCCACGACTTGAAGAAAATTGCCGGACGTGCCAATATTAGAGTACTTTTTTCTGCCCCAGATAAACTGGGCAAGTTATGCATAATGAGCAATCCCTGGGGTCAATGCTGTAGCCGTTGCGGTATAAAACATAAATGTAAGCGCACAACATGCACAGAAAACGTGGTATACGAAATTCCTCTTTCTTGCGGCAAACGTTACATTGGGCAGACTGGTCGCTGTGTTAATGACCGGCTTCGCGTGCACTCTGGCAGTGTCAAAAACAAGAGTGGCGAATGGTTAGCGCATCAATGTTCCACGTGTCACTACAAACCGCTCTCCGAACCGCTCTTCAATAAATGCATCATAATGGGCAAGAATAAAGATAGATTAACCAGAGAAATTATAGAAGCTGAAAAAATAGATAGGTTGCAGTCTCAATGCGTTAGCACACCATCTGTATCCTGTTATCTCAGGCGATTATAAGTGTCTCTGCGCATGTGTTGTGGTATGCAAGTGGAAAGCATGGCATGTATATATTGTGGGTTTTTTCCAAATACATTTTGTTGGTAGTTAGCGCTCGTCCTGTTGTCTCCTTTGTTTGTCCGTGTCTAATTTGCGCTTTCAGTTCCCATTATGGATACAGAAGAACGATACTTCCAGCATTTGACACGCTCGCCTCATGCCCTTGTCTCACTTTTCAAGAGACACGGGCCTCTTGAAGAGATTGCTCAAATACATTCTCAACCTAGTTAACCATTACGCGACTATCTGGCTAAGAAAAGTGCGCGCAGGAGGTTCCTAATTGCGTTCATAAGCCCGCTAGCAGGGTAACTTCACACGCGAGTAGCTTTCTGTTAATAACACCACCAGGAAGACGAAGAAGACGGGACAGCAATGCATCAAAGACTTGTAGAAAGCTAAACCAAATGGCTCGGCTAAACTCACCTGTACCAAAAAACACCAATAAAAACCAAACAAGTACTCGCGTAGGGCTGGCAGAGCTGAAATGAAGTACTAGACGGTACTGCCTTTGTTTCTGCTGGTTACTACGTGAGTACACACTGCATTTAAATTAGTGCGGAAAGGTAAATTGCCGCACCCATGTTATACAACTGTGATTTCGCGCAGTGAAACGACTACTACGACCACCGCGACTACGAGTGCAAACGTTTACTTACCTGCGGGGACACGTGCGCAAACAAGTATAGGTGGGCGACCCGTGTTAGGGCTAGTTTCCTTTGAAGTGCACTGCCGGTTCCAGCCTGCCCAAATAGTGGGCATGTGTACGCTTAAATACACGAATAGAGCCCAACCTGACCACCGGCGTCTTTTTTCCCTGATTAGCGCCGCCGAATGCGACGCACGAGCACAGGATAGCCTATTTAGTACACCTTTGCAGCGTTTTGAGAATAATCACGACCAATAGTGTCATAAATGCGCACGTTCCAACGTGCAACATCGCCAGACAGGCAACGGGGTGCCGGCAGAACGCGACGTACACGGTGCGGCTGTTACGACGGAGCGATTTTTTTGCCCAAGGCAAGGTGGCGGACGTGGGCGTCAAGTTCCAACCGCCATCCTCTATCCAGAAATTTTTATACATGCTGGTTACAATCCCACCAGCAACTGTCAATGCAGTGTAGCAGAAAAGCCCGCTTCTTTTTCAATGACCTTGAATTACTTCACAGAGCTCCGTAAAATATTTTATTTTGTAGTTTTTTACAACGTAAATTTCATCCTCGCCGCGACTTCCAAATTGCCGTAAGAGACAGAAAAAAACATTTTTCTCCAAAAATGGGCGACGTAACGAACAGTCTAGGGGAGGTATGATTCATGGTAGACCACGCAGAGTGGGACATTTGGCGTAGAGTGACCCTGCTGCTCTCATTCTTCGTGGTGAACAATACAAACCACAAAATGGGACCTTCCCGTGAAGCTGGAGCGCGAATGGAGGAGCGGTTTGCTCCGCAAAATGTTATAAATGCCCTCATTAATCGGCGTACACACCTGAATATCATTCTCGTGATGAATGATATTTCTGATACCATTCTCGTGATGAATGATTTTCAAGCCCTTAGTCTTGAAAACAAACCCAATGATTTTTTTTTCAAACCCAGACCTAAGCATTTTAAGGTGTCTCCTAAATTTTTTATTTTAAGGTTCCCCCTTCCCTATATAGGGGCATTTTTCAGAGTGGTGCTGTTAGTCGTCATCACAGATATCCCTAATGGCTTTATTCAAGACCCTCAAACAAAAATTCCCCCGCATTGTCCCGAGGGGGAGAATGTGAAAGTGCGAATGCACGGTTGTCGGCCCGCTTGCGGCGCTTGCGCTCGGCCCCCGCAGCCCACCGCCTCGCCGCCTTCTCTTCCATCTCTTCCATCGGGTTTGTAGTATCACGTGTACACCACGCAGTTATCAAGCCGCTATAACGCCGCTGAGTCGCCAACGCACGCCGCTGACAACGTAGTTTGAATGCGTTAAAGATATAAGGCGCGTTACTAACACTGCTATCAGCGTCGCGTCCGTGGCTTAGTCGGTAGAGCGTCGCGCTCCGGCCGCAATGTCCTCGGATCAAAACCTGGTGCCGGAATGCTGGTTTTTTTATATATAGAGAGGAGGACTGCGTTTAAAGATATAGGCGCGTTACTAACACTGATATTTGCGTCGCGTCCGTGATGATTATGATGATGATGATTAGTGGCTTTCCCTTGAATCGGGGCGTCTGTTGTCAGCAACCGACTTGCTGTTTATTACGCTTACATGCCCTACTCCCAGGTTAACCTATAGATTTGCCTTCCTCCCTCCCATTCTCTCCTCTTTTCTGTTTTAAACTCATGCCCCCCCCCTTTTTTTTTCTCCCCTCGCTGTTTCTAAATTCTCGTCCGCATGATTACTCCACCTGCGTACCCATCCCTTCCCTGCTTTTTCCTCCACCACCACTCCAGTCGCATCTTCGTCACCTATAGGCCTTGAAGTTGAGGTTCCCCCATCGCCCCAAATCCCAGGCCTCCTGAGCGTCGTTTCCCCCTCACCCCGCGGTGGCCGTATCTCTGTGCAGCTCCTGACAATATGGTCTATAGTTCCCGATCACTACCGCAGCATGCACACGTTTCATCCTGCAGCCTGTAGCTACCTGTCTATGCCCGGGTTCTCAGGCACTCTGCCCGTGCCTCGAAGAGCAACGCACTGCCTCTCGTATTGCCATAGAATCCCTCCTTCTTAATTTGCCGTTTCTCTGGCCTATACGTCTCCAGGGTTTTTTTCGCTTCCATTCTCTCTGCCCCACTTCGTTCGTCTCTGCTGCCTTTACCTGCTTTTAACTGTTGTGTAAACCCCCGCTTTTCCCCTACCGACTTTCCGTTACCGCTTGGTCAGCTGTCTGGTCCTCCGTCTCCACCGCGTGTCCCACGCTCCTCAAATACAGGTACTTAACACCCCTCGCGGCCCATTTTTCGTCCTCCATGTCACGAAGTCGTTCCTCAAACTTTATCTTGCTCTGTGCCTCCCTCGCCTCGAAAGACCGACCAGCCCATATCCCCTTGTACCGCTTCATTTGTAGTTTTTACTGTGGGCCCCTAGGGCCAATCTGCCTACCGCCCTCTGATTTACTTCCAGGCCCGCTTGGGTCTCTGACTTCATGCACAGAACCGAATTAGCGAAAGTTAATCCTGGTACCATGACCCCTTTCCAAACTCCCCTTACCACCTCGTATTTGCTGTATCCCCAGAGGGCTCTATGCTTCATTATAGCCGCGTTCCGTCTTCCTTTCGTCTTAAGTGAGCCTCATGCGCCTGCGTGTAATCTTCGCTATTGTTCAGCCATTCCTAAATCATTATACTTTCACCAATTTGGCTATTTCTACACTGACACTGATTGTGCTCCTCGCCCTAAAGTCCAGACCCCCTGATTTTCTCTGCTAAAGGATAGCCCTAGGTGCGTCGCTTCTTCACCGCATATATCCATCAAGCCCTGCATACTTATCTGGTTGTCCGCCATCAACAATATGTCGTCTGCATACATTAGTCCCGGAACCCGTTGTTCCACCACCTGCCCGTTTTTCATGTAGGATAAGTCGAACCCCATCGTGCTGACTTCTAGCTTCCTTTCTAACCCCGTCATGTAGATCATGAACAGCAGCGGAGAGAGAGGACATCCTTGTTTCAGACCCTTGTAGGTGTATACAGGCCTATTGTATGTTCCCCCTCCCACACTATTTGCACTTGGTTCTCCCGGTATAGCTCCCTGAGTAAGCTAATGAATTCTGCCCCAACTCCCTCGTCCTCCAGGATACTCCAAAGCCGCTCCCTGTCTACATTATCATAAGCGGCTTAGTCGTTAGAGCATCGCGCTGCGGCCGCAAAGTCCTCGAATCGAAACCTGGCGCCGAATGCTGTTTTTTTATATATAGAGAGAAGAGGACTGCGGACGCCGCCGCCGCCGCCGGCGGCGGTGGAAGGTTTGGGGTCGCTTATAAAGTGCATTCGCACTTAAAAACGTTGCACAGGCTTTGTGATCTCAACGCACCATTTAATATCAAAGCATCCTGCTGCCAATATACGCTACGCGATCAGTGCAATTTTTGTGTGTCTGCAAAATTCATTTATTTATTGTAGGTATTAACGCGCCGACGCAACGCAGGCGATGAGGCGCGCCGTAGTGTAGGTCTCCGGAATAATTTTGACCACCTGCAGGGATATTTAACGTGCGCCGAAATCTCGTACACAGGGGCGTTTTGCTTTTCACCTCAGTCAGAAAAGCGGCCGCCGCAGCCGGGAATCGAACCTGCGACCTCGTGCTCAGTAGGAGCACGCCTTAGCCACTGAGTCACCCCGCACGGTCCCACAAAATTCAGACAGGCGGAAATTATGCAGTAATCAATATATTGGTATTTTTATGGCTAAAAACCAAACTATAACAAACTAAGAAAAACTTTCCTAATACGGCAAGAAAGTAGCCAAATCTGGCTCCTTCGCAATTCGTTGTATTTTTTACAAACATCGGGTGTACCCAAAAAGGATAAACTTGGGAAGAGAGCTCTCGAAGGACAAGAATGGTGCGATCTACGAACAACGTATTCGGGCGCCTGTAGACGGCGTGAGAAATAAATTAGCGTTCGATGTATATTTGGGCTTAAACGCGTCTTTTGTGCCTCTCTTCAACTTATCCCGTTGAGTGCGAAACAGCCCCCCTCCCCCATCTTTTTACCTGAGTACGACACTTAAATGAAAATGCGAAATTTGTGTTTATGTCCGTACCCTAAAAAACCAGCTCAAATAAACGCACTGTTCGTTATGCATTACGGCGCTCAAGTAGGGATTTAGTTATAAAAGCGACAAGAAAAATGACAGACGCCTTCTGATGCGGCCGCTCTTGATGAATAAAGCCGGTAAAACAATGCGGAAAGTGTTTTCTAAGGAATAGGACAACAAACTTTTAAACTTTCTTAAGCCGCATTACCAATGGCATCAATATCACCGTTTACTTAAAGGAACTAGTTATACTGGGTTGAGACTGTTGCCGCAACGGTCGTAATAACTTTAAAGAATGACGTCATTTCAAGTCCCAGCCAACGAAACTGCGTGACACGGTGTCTTTTTTACGTCCATAAGTCACGATATGGCTTTTCCGTCGGTAGTCTAAACATAGCCTTTAGAGATTTGTAGCGAGTGTTATGTACTCAAATGTAGTTCTCACATTTTTATTTTTTTGAGTCGACCACATCCCTTTCGAATTCGATTTCTTGAGGAACATGCTGGGCGTCCAACGTTATACTTGGTCGCCCTTTGTCGTTGTTTCCGAACTCGCCGATCATGCCATACTCTTGCCATGTTTTCGGCATGAGAATGAACTGATGAGCCTACCAGCACCACAAGAGGAAAAACACTTATCGCACCATTCAGTGAAAAAATGACGAGGCCACGCGTGCACTGAAACGGCCGAACTTCGCGTCATTGGCGTCTCTAAATTGTTAGACAAATCTTAACACTACCGTGGTCTTTTGGTTTCACTGCGTGTTGTAAAGGCGTGATTACAACATTTTCCCACCCAGCCAAATCGGTACCGACGACTATAACGCGCCGACGCGTACCATCGGCCAACTGTAGGTGTCTTTGAAAAGTTTCCCGTGCATGTGTAGAGCAGTGAAGGTAGAGCACAAAGTCATACAAAAAAGTCCGTGAATGCGGTATGGAGAGCAATTCCTAAAGAGAAAATGAACTACGAGAAACAATCAAGGCGCCAAGGTTTCAACCTGCCCACTATTCATACGCTGATCGACAAGTACGCAGCAGTCGCCAAAAAACAAAAGCAATGCAGTGCACTCCCCGTTATATGATACGTTTGCGGTTACTAATTGGAGCGCTGAATCCAGAGCTTCTTAGCGGAGCATTTCTTGATGGATTTTTGTGCCCTAAGTCTTTAAAAATATCTGATGGGCAATGACGGTGTAATTTTCGGCAGCAAAAGGTATTGTAAATTATTGTTCGCCTCGCACACCGCGAGTTCAGTCCCCTGAATAACATGGTTCTAGAACCAAGCTTTTATAGATTACGAATAAACCGTTTGGAAGATTTTATTATCTCGTGGCCCAGAATAGCTTCACCAACTATTCTTCTGCACTTCAGCTGTTCGGCGCCAAATCCGATTCGCACTTTTTTGCTTACCAGATGGCAACACTGTACCGCCCCCAAAAGCTGCGTCAGGTAGCAACAATCTAGCAGAGTAAAAACAACCAGGACACCGAAGCACGCTTTATTCTGCCGCACGGAAGAAAATATAGCTCCGATGACGGCATGCTTCAACCGTGCTTTGACACGAACGTTCTCTGATATGACCGAAGCGAAGATCGTAGCCAAGAGTGTCAGGTAACGGTACGGAATGAACGCTGGCATGACCTCGCCCAGTTGTTGTTCCATTCTTGCCTATCCACATGGTGTCCTTTTTTCCTGGCGAACACGAAGGGCGACTTGAAAATAGGGAGAGGAGGGTGCTTTTCACGGTCTGAATGAAAGCTAGATTCATTTCCTGCGTCCCCCAGGTGAGGTTCGTGCGTCTAAGAAGGCGAAAAAAAATGTATTTTCCCTGTTTCCTAAACCTTTGGTATCACTCTACGCACAAAGGTAAAAACACAAAAATACGACAGCGCGTATACACAGTCCACTTTCGTGCCAGCATATACAGCGGCGGTTACGCATGTAACAAGTACAATGCGTTGGTCACCGTTATGCAAACGTTACCATAACGCCATAGTCATCCCAGACAGCACAGGACCATTCGGCCTAACTCAAGCCGATGTACTTTGGACAGTGATGTTCCACCCTGCCTTTTTCCGGCAGACGTATACGGCCTGTGTCCAAATGTGGGCCTTTTGGCCGTATGCGGCCGTACTCCCAAGGCTATCCAACAGCAAGCCTCCGTCGGCCGGTCGACCGCCTTAGGTTCATACGGCCCGATTCCCGCATAGGGCTCCGGCGATTCGAAAGCCGACCATGCGCCGACGAAGCACGACCACCAGAGGTCAACCGAGATGCGGTCGTCGGACTCCGGCAGCCCGAAAGCTGCCGAAGTTCGGCCTTGCTACGGGCATTGGATTTCAGCCACAGAACTTAAACTGTACTGAGGCCGGTCGACGACCGCTGTGATGCAGCTCAAGCAGATGACTCAGTCGCACTGTCAACATCACAAACCCGCCATTTTGGAAGAACTTGGGCGAGTTGGCTCATCTTGGTGAATAAACACGTACTTAGCGCGAAAACACAACACCTGCAGAAAGGACGGGACAAGCGCAAACTCTCAACTGACTTTTATAAAACAGAGTACACACATATAAGAACACTTGTCTTCTGGTCGCTCATGCGCACTTTCTAGAACCATAGCAATCTGTATCCCAAAAAGTAGCTGAGCTCAGCATCACACACCGCAACTAATTTAAAATCCACGCTTCGATCATTGACAAGGCTCTGTTGTTATCGCGAATATGAGGTAACACTTCTTTGTAAACAGGCAGTCATAAAATCAGATAAAAAACAGTGCAAGGCACGAAGTTGAGTCTACAAATGCGCAACCTAGCCTCTGATATATGTAATACGAAAAACGTTATGCAACAATGTTTTTGCCGCATTATTACCAGAAGAAGTAGCGGTAATTTACGCTTTTGCGCCTCTTGCCTTACTTCGGTGGGGAGTCCTGATATGGCGCCGGTTGAGCTCCTGCGTGGTGGCCGCGTGATCGACGCCCTTGTAAGCCAGTTAATTTCGGCGAACCAGTGCCATCTCGAGTCGGACAACTATGCCGCGTAGATGTCTCCAATGCTGTCCATTTCTCGAGGGGCGAATACCGTCGAGCTGGTGCGTCGACGAGGCAGGCGGGCGAGGCGTGCTAGCGCTGCGAATGGCGAGGCTTAGCTGACCCGTCCGTGTGGCACAGTCTTCTTTTGGCAATAAATGGTATTCCGATGGCATAAAAGGTTATCTGGTAATCCCTAGTGAGTCCATGCAACTTGCCGATTAACCTAGTACCAATCATTACTGCTTGACATACGAAGTTCGTTCATTTAAAGCATAGAAACACCGAGCGGAAAAAACGCGTCTACATCGCTCGGCTCCCTAACGGCAATTTCAAAACACGAGTTTTCAGAAGTGCATGGATTCTCGGCGCCCACACGCTTTCCGTTGTTCGGCTGTACACCGCTTACCGAAGTAACGATGGATAACCTGACACTTTACGTCGGCTTATCTGCAGCTGAGCACCACTTGCCAAATATTCTGCGGCCGTTCGCTTGCCGTGATCCGGCCGAAGACCGCTAACCGAATGAAAAACGTACATTCTGGGGCCGTACGTAGGCCCGTCTTCTTTATAACACAGGTTGCCACCCGCCCCTCCCCCCCCCCCCCCCCCCCCCCCCCCCCCCCCCCCCCCCCCCCGCCCCCCCCCCCCCCAGAAAAAAACGAATATATTCTGCCGCCGGACGCTATGGTCACCGTAGAGAGAGTGAATGCACGACAGCCGCACTCAGGTCGGTTTTCTTCCGAACACCAACTTCCACAGGAATACGATTACTCTGGGCAGGTCGCTTGCCGCGCTTCGGCTGAACACCGTTTCCCAACGGACAAACGGATGCCCTACGGCCGTACGTCAGCCGTTCTTCTTCTGAACGTCGGCCACCGAAAGTAAACTGGATATCTGGCAGCCAAGCACCTGCCGCTGTGTGTCTGAACACGGGCGGCCGGAGAAATACCGAAGTGCTGGTAGGCAAATGTTGGCTGTTAACTGTTGAACAGTGGCTTCCTGAACCTGGATGCTGGCCGGACATGACAGAAAGCGGCCATAGACGGGCCCTTCGTGGGCAGACTTTCTGTGCTGCCTGGGATATGCTATGCATTAAGCTAAATGTGAGGAACAGCCTTGGATACCGGTGTATTTATTTCATTGCACATTTTGTTAATTTTTTATAATACGTCCGCACTTCGTAAATTCAGTAGAGTACGTACGTACGTACGTGCGTATGTTTGTATGTATGTATATGTATGTATGTATGCATGTATGTATGTATGTATGTATGTATATGTATGTATGCATGCATGTATGTGTGTATGTATGTATTGTATATGTAGTATGTATGTTGTAATATATGAATTTATGTATGTGTGAATGTATCTATGTATGTATGTAAGCATGCATGCATGCAAACATGCGTGCTGAGCTTATCAAGGACGTGGACCGCGGGAGTCCAACTGCTCCTCTACTTCTCTGTCCGAATAACTTATTTGCGCATAATTTCTTTGTGTCATTCGATTAGCGCGCTATCAGACTTCTGCATATTTCTAGTCTTATTTCATGGTAGCCACTCTGTTATTACGGTAGTGAAAACGTGCCCTGCCCTACGTGCCCGACATGCCCTTCATACCTTCACGTTCAGGGGTACATCTCCCACCCCCCCACCAGTAAGAGTAATCCAAGACGGTCGTTCCCGACTTCGGAGTGCTTTTATCATTCTTGTTTCGATGGCCACATGGGCTGACCTAAGATTATTTTGGCGTAATAACCCCCTGCGCGATATTTGTTTACGAAGAGGGAAGCCAGCAGTCTAGCATTACACGGAAAGTATAGGCAATTTTTAGTTAAAAGATTGCAAAGCGCAGTGAAACAAAATCACTCCGCCTATTCTCCTATGATTTCCCCACTAGCTGCTGGATTTCTTTCCTCCCATATTCACCATCCTAGAAATAAAAGGCACGCACGCACGCACGCATACATACACACACACTTCCATTTTCCCATAATTTTTGCAATTTCGTACGCATCATCACCTATGCCGCCGTTACTTTGTACTTAGCTTTATTATGGTCATAGCTTTTTGGTTAAAAGCCCTTAAACCAATTGTTATGTTTCTCGTGCACCGTGCTTGCCGAAAATCTCCTATATTTATTTATTTATTTATTTATTTATTTATTTATTTATTTATTTATTTTTATTTATTTATTTATTTAATATACCCTCAAGGCCATGGGCATTGAAGAGGGGAGTGGGTATAACAAGATGTACAAATCATAAAAGCAGTGCATGTGTTCAAATACAAAAACACCGATTATCCTGATTATACATGCTAGCTAATGCTAGATGAAAGCAGATGATTATCGCGTATGGAAACAATATCGGCGGGAAGGTGGTTCCAGTCTCGGGATGTTTTGGGAATGAAAGACTCAGCAAAATATTTTGTGTTAGATGAATCAACTCCAACTTTATGATTATGGTCAATTCGACGTGATATGTACTGAGGCTGTGAAAGCAGTTCAGCATGGAGAGAAGCATGGAAATAAACTTTAAGAAACAAAGTTAGGCGAAAAATGCGACTTCGTGACGCCAAAGGTGGGGAGGCTTGTGTTTGTTTGTTTTTTCTGTTTTGTTTTGTTTTTAAAACTAATCTTTAGTGAGGACGCTGTACGCCAGTACGCCCGCAGAAAGCCAGCTTTCTCTGACGATGATGATAATGAACGTGGGTGAAGGGAAACAAGAAACGCTTGCCGTGGCCGGAATCGCACCTAGCTACACCCCGCGCGTTATGAAGCCCGCGTCTATCGTTACAATTGCAGTCCTGTTATAATTTCATAGAATGAAACGGGCTGAATTATTCGGAACAAGTTCAAGTGCGGTAAGTAAATTGTCATGACACGGATCCCATACTGGCGTGGCGTACTCAAGTTTAGATCTGATTAGTGTTTTGTATACGCCTCGAGATTCGCGATCGCTGCGCCGCCTGCCGCCGCTTCTCCGCGGCGTTAGCGGGATTAGCGCTGCGTGGCTGATAGGTGGTCATGCAGTGTTTCGGTTCTCTTTCGCTTCTCTTTGCCTTTCCGCGCACTAAACAACTTGTTATGGTGACGTCTGTAAGCTAACTGCATGTTTAGGGTACTTAAAAAAAATCGCGCCAATCCACCCCGTGAATGTGGTTGGAAAGCAAAGCTGTAAACGGCATCCATAACGATTACCCATGCGACGTCTTTAAATTCACTCACATCGCTCTACAAATAGTAAAACGAGATAAAAGTGAAATACACATAACCACACCATTTATTACTTAAAAGAGATATTCTTGGTAAGGTTAAATCAATGCATGATGCATGAACGGTGTTTGGTTGAGTTGTATTGGTGTAGCACAAGAGTGGAAACTTTTTTATAAAATTAAAGTAAGCTCCAACCCGGTGTTAGACGATCTGACTTCTCCGTCTCTGCGCCGCGAACGGAGGCGACGAGACTTGCGGCTGAGAAGGAGGAGGAAGAAATACTTCTCCTCAGATTTCTGAACGGCCCAGAGTGCAGCCTTGGGGAGTGATTCCTTCTTCTTTGGGGCCCATATGCAGTCCGCGCGGCTGTGTTCTGTCCACCCGCTGAAGCTGGGTAGGTAGAAAGGGCCTGGACAGCAGCATCTCCCATTGCTCTTGTTGGGTAGTTGACGGAAAGAGAGGAGGGTGCTCAGGGCTAAAGTCGCACACCCCGATTACGGGGTGGAATATTCCTACTTCTGAGCAAAATTTACATTCAGCGTCGTAGCGATTCGGATGCATTACGTGAAGACGCGTAGGCTGTGGGAAGGATAAATTGTAAAATGACACGCATCATGAAAAAGTTCCGAGTCCTGCACATGTGCGCGGAGCCATGTTTCGGTCAACACAATTATCTGTGCATCGCAGGTATCTATTGCGGAAGACAACGAATCGTATTTGTTTAGAAGGCTTCTGATGTTAGTGAACAGAACCGAAATTCTTGAGTTAGATCTAGGGCCACTACCCCTCGCGCGTTCCTAGGAAAGGACATGTGCCTGGTTGTTGTCATTTTCAAAAACTCGACCAGGCTGTTCTACTTCAATAACCTGCCCAGCGCTAGTGTCAAACATGTAGCATTTTAAGTGCGAATGCACTTCTTAAGGAGCCTGAATCGTCCGCCACCGTAGTCCGCATAGCAACAGCTGCGGTGCGCGCGCTCCTCGTCTTCCCTAGGCAACGGGGGAGATGGGCGCGCGCTGCCTGCCGCTGACATGGCACATACCCACGTGGGGGATTGGCGAGGAATCGGGCGTGAGAAGGGCTAATGCACCCGCTTAAAGGAGTACTGGCACGAAATTTCAAAGCTGAGATCCGCTCTCTAGCAACAAGTACAACGACAACACAAATAGGTGTCTGTGAATAAATGCATCTTTCTTTCTTTGTTAGTGTGTGTTGTGTGTGTGTGATCTCTCTTTCGCGAACATTACCGAACCGCGCAAATTCAACTCGTGCATTCGCACTTTCACATTTCTTCCCCTCGGGGAAATGCCGGGAATTTTTTTGTTTTTTTCCAATGCAGGTGTGTAGAAAATATTATCTCCACGCTAAAAAATCGAATAATACCTGCCTTTTGCTGTTCCCGTGCCACGGGTGTTTGTTGGATACATTCGCGAGTGCTTTTCGACTGCTTTTCCTATTATTGTGTTGCGGAGATATTGAAGCTAATCCCGGGCAACAAGGCGTTCTGAAGCGCTATTACAACTTGAAACGCTACCGGAGGACCCCGCTGAACAAATGAGTGTGCTATTTCAGCTCCTTAAAGAGTTCATGCACGCGTTCTGTGCAAAGTTCGAAGAGTCACGGTGATCTAGCCGCTGACGTAAAAGCCATAAAAACGGCTAAAAAGATGTCGAGACGAAAGTAACCGGAATACTAAAAAGACTAGAGGAACTAGAAACAAATCCCAAATAGCCGAAAACCTCAAAGCGAGCTATCAAGCATGCTTATTTGGTATTGGAAACTACTGCTCAAATAGCTTGCTACAGGCTCGCCTGGACGAGCTTGAAGATAGGTCTCGACGTGACAGTTTAATTTTTTTGTTAGCATATAGCTTATTGTAACGAAGGTTCAATTTGTGGGGATTCTGGCAGATTTTTTGCGAAGTCAACAAGCTTTTTTCGGGTGATGCGCGTAGCGGGAGAGAAGACTTCGCTAACGCCAATGTATTTTTCTTTAAATTGGGAGCGTGCAGACAATATTTTATCCTTACTTTTGGTGTCACTAAACTTCACAATAATAGGACGGCATCGATTTGGCGAAAATGACCCTATCGGTGTGCGCGATGGACAGAGTTTGGTGAAAATGAAGCTATGACGGACTTACTTTCAGTGACCACCTTTGCTTCAGTTTCTTCCCATCATTCTTTGACATCCGGAAGCCCATAAAAAATTAAATTGTCACGTCGAGACCTATCTTCAAGCTCGTCCAGGAGAGCCTGTAGCAAGCTATTTTGAGCAGTAGTTTCCAATTCCAAATCATGCATGCTTGATAGCTCGCTTTTGAGGTTTTCGGCTATTTGGGATTTGTTTTCTAGTTCCTCTAGTCTTTTTGGTATTCCGGTTGCTTTTGTCTCGACATCTTTTTGGCCGTTTTTTATGGCTTTTACGTCAGCGGCTAGATCACCGTGATTCTTCGAACTTTGCACAGAACGCGCATGAACCTCTTTAAAGAGCTGAAATAGCACACTCATTTGTTCAGCGGGGTCCTCCGGTAGCGTTTCAAGTTGTAATAGCGCTTCAGAACGCCTTGTTGCCCCGGGATTAGCTTCAATATCTCCGCAACACAATAATAGGAAAGCAGTCGAAAAGCACTCGCGAATGGTATCCAAAAACACCCGTGGGCATGGGAACAGCAAAAGGCAGGTATTATTCGATTTTCTAGCGTGAAGAGAATATTTTCTACACACCTGCATTGGAAAAAAAACAAAAAACTTCCACGCATTTCCCCGAGGGGAAGAATGTGAAAGTGCGAATGCACGAGTTGAATTTGCGCGGTTCGGTAATGTTCGCGAAAGAGAGATCACACACACACACACAACTACAAAGAAAGAAATGCATTTATTCACAGACACCTATTTGTGTTGTCGTTGTACTTGTTTGCTAGAGCGGTTCTCAGCTTTGAAATTTCGTGTCAGTACTCCTTTAAGCGGGTGCATTAGCCCTTCTCACGCCCGATTCCTGCCAATCCCCCATGTGGGTATGTGCCACGTCAGCGGCCAGGCAGCGCGCGCCCATCTCCCCCCGTTGCTAGGGAAGACGAGGAGCGCGCGCACCCGCAGCTGTTGCTATGCGGACTACGGCGGCGGACGATTCAGGCTCGCTTAAGAAGTGCATTCGCACTTAAACACACGTAGATCAGGCATCATGTTTGATGCGCTGCTCCCGTGCCCACTGAAGAGCGAGTTGGTCCGCAAGCTGTTTTTGTGGTTTTCGGGGAGCGATGTCGTCGTCGATGGGGTTGGAAGATGATAGTCGAGCCTCGTCGATGACGTTGCGTTGAAGAATACGCCACTGCTTGTGGTTTTGACGTCTGAAGAATGCACCTGCCAGAGCAGATGCGAGCACGCCGAGTCAGGAGAGACCGCCGGTAGCCAGACCACCAACAGCGCAAGCGCAGCCTGCATTGGAAAAACACGTTGATCAGGCATCATGTTTGATGCGCTGCTCCCGTGCCCACTCCCGTGCTCCCGTGCTCAGGCGTTTGGAGAAAATAACTCTCCTCATTTAGGATTTGCCCTCCCTATCATACGTGCGAGTGATTTTAAAGCAAAGCTTTTACCTCTACCTCCCAAGGGTTCTTTCGCGACCGTTGGTGTCACCAGAAAACTCCAGCGAACAAATAAAGAATTTACTGGCACCACCGGAATCGAACCTGGAACTAACAGACTAACAAAGCGAGAGCCCGTTGTCTTACCGATTTAGCTACGAGCCCACGAAGAGAGGGAAGACAGGTGGTGTACTCACTAAGTACATCTACGGGTTTACCCCTTCGTTCTCGCTGAATGCCACGTGAAAGCGTCACGCGACCACTCACGCCCGTCTAGCGGCCCTGTGCGCACCTTGCTCATGTGCTAAGAGTTACAAAAATTACAGGAAGCTCACACCAATGCATGGCATCTCATTTCTAGTACGCCAATGTGCTAAAGCCTGTGGCCTCCAGTGTTTACGTAAAAATCACAGCTCCTTGTCGTCCACCCTCACGCGAAATCAAGGAATACATTCAAATACTCCTTGATGGCCAGGCCATCACTCCAAGCCCCAGCATCAACATCCTGGGACTACATCTCGAGGCTGACACCAAAGAGGGACGTCTCCTTGCATCGCCTCAAAAACAGCATTAATCAAATCATACACATGATCAGGCGAGTTGCCACCAAGAAGCGAGGTCTAAAGAATCCGGTACCTTTCGATTAATTGAAAATTTTGTCCTCTCGAGAGTCACTACGTCAACCCAATGTCTTCTTCTCGAACAAGGAAGACATAGAGAAGCCTTGTATAATGATTAGAAAGGCGGTCGAGCAGGCCATTGGTCTTCTCATGAGTGCGTCCACACAGAGGCTGCTTAGCACGGGACTCCACAACACCGTGGAAGAGCTGATAGAAGGCCATTTTAAACCAGAAGGTCCGACTCAGAACTGCGGGGGGTAACCGCATGCTCCACCAGATTGGCTGGGCCGCCCAGAATGTCACTCCGCTTGACGTACTCCCGCGGTGGGTAACCGCATGCTCCACCAGATTGGCTGGGCAGCCAGAATGTCACTCCGCTTGACGTACTCCCAGACTCTTGGCGACTAAAATTAAAAATGCTCTCTTTGCTTAGGAATATGAAACCCCTCCACACGACGAGGGTCACCGAAAAGCACGGGCTCAAGCGCCTAAACACCGCCGCTCGGTGGGGATCACGCAGTTGTTTACACAGACGCCTGCAAATATATAGGGTAGCAATACGCCATCATCGTGGCTACCTCCAGAACCAACCTCCTTGCGTGTACCTCGCTAAGGACCTAAGAAATGACGGCAGCAGAAGAGACAGCCATCACTTTAGCTCTCACTCAACCAGGGGTTCGGAGGGTAGTCACCGATTTCCAGCACGCCTACTGGACTTACCATTCGGGTTGGGTGTCCTGACCTGCACTGCGCATGCTAAAAAAACCCCTCCCCAAATGGTTACATTCAGCTCATCTGGACACCCCTCACGGTTCAATGGAGGGCAACAAATACGCCCACCCAACAAGCCTGCGCTTTTACCTCCCGTGCTATGGAGCTTGCACGAGGACAGTCTCCCGCTTGTCACTTTCAGGGAGATAGCCCAGCATTATCGCCTTCTGAGACAGACCGTACCTTCGCCTTACCGTGACCTTTCCAAAGAACAACAAACTACCCTACGACTCATGCAATCGGGGCTCCTTCCCACAGCCTACGGCTCTTCACTTAATGCATCCGAATCGCTACGACGCTGAATGTAATTTTTTCTCAGAAGTAGGAACACTCCGCCCCGTAATCGGGGTGTGCGACTTTACCCCTAAGCACCCTCCTCTCTTTCTGTCAACTACCCAACAAGAGCAATGGGAGATGCTGCTGTCCAGCCCCTCTCTACCTACCCAACTTCAGCGGGTGGACATAACACAGGCCGCGCGGAGTGCATATGGGCCCCACAGAAGAAGGAATCACTCCCCAGGGCTGCACTCTGTGCTGTTCAGAAATTTGAACAGAAGTATTCTTCCTCCTCCACCTCCTTCTGTGCCGCAAATCTCGTCGCCTCCCTCCGCGGCGCAGAGACGGTGAAGTCAGATCGTCTAACACCGGGTTGGAGCATACTTTAATTTTATAAAAAAAGTTTCCACTCTTGTGCTACACCAATACAATTCAACCAAACAGCGTTCATGCATCGTGAATTGATTTCACCTTACCAAGAATATCTCTTTGAAGTATAATGGTGTGTTAAGTGTATTTTCTCTCTGCTTTTACTATTTGTGGAGCGATGTGAGTAAATTAAAGTGACGTCGCATGGGTAATCGTTATGGGTGCCGTTTACAGCTTTGCTTTCCAACCACATTCACGGGGTGGATTGGCGCGATTTTTTTACTTGTTTTACTTTTCTTTTCTTAATGCTATCATCTTCAGTCACGTCGCAGTGACCGCGCAGCCCTCCTCGTACGACCCGCCCCTGTCTGCCTCCCCTCTGACTTTCCCGCAAGCCTCGCTTGAGGTCATACAGCGTCACTACCAGACACCCCATACCATTCCTCCCCTATTCTACCAAACCCAACCCTCAAAACCTCTCGTCCAACCCCTTCTTTCTGGCCGGCGGCGGTCACATATCACGAAGTACATCCCAGTTTTCCTATTGCTAATTTGCTCCATTCGAACACATTCTTCATCTCAGACCTTGTTTTCCCCTACTTTTTTAGACAAGTAACTAGATAGGTGAAGATAGCTGGCAAAAAAAGCTTTCCCACACTAAAAACAAATTTCAAAGCCGGCACAAATTACAGGCTCCTGGGTCCATCGTGCGAAATTTCATTGATTGATTGGCTGATTCATTGATTGATTTATTGATTATGGGGTTTGACATGGCGACGCAACTTAGGCGATGGGGCGCGCCGCAGCGGAGGGCTCCGGATTAATTTTGACCACCTGGGGATTTTTAACGTGCGTCGAAATCTTTAACACACGGGCATTTTTGCTTTTGGCCGCCATTAGGAAGGCGGCCGCCGTGGCCGGGAATCGAATCCACGTCTTTGTTCTCAGCACCACAAGTGAAGTTCGAAACCTTCAAACTTCTGTAACGCACAAAATATTGCAGCTATACCCGAAACCGAAAACAATGTTTCAAAAGCGGTGTAAAATTACCCAACGGCAACGCGCTGACCAGGCCTAGTTTCTGCTCCATACCTAGTGCGTAGGAGAAAAACATATTTAAGTGGCAATGCTGAGGCTGGCGATGACACTCACCTGCACGTATGTTGAGAGTCAACAACTGGCTAACGGGAAATAAATGGTGATTTCGATGATGCGTCGCTAGATACAAGCGTGCAGAAAGTTTTTAGCTTAGAGACAGCCAACACAATATTCTCGAACACAAGGTCGTTTCAAGATCGCAAGCGGTTTATTGGGCGGTCAAATGTCAACGCAAATGTATAAACTACACAGGAAATCTGATGTCTTGTCCAGAAAACGTTTTTTGCCTTTATTGATCACTCTCAAGACTCGTATACAGGGTGTTCTGTTTAAAATTTTAGTAGTTTTTTAAAAGTGGCTTTTGGATTTAATTGTTTTTCTTGTGCAAGGAATCAGTGGTCATGGTGGCCGCTATAAAGCGGGTACCAAGTGCTATTGGGGGAATAATTATGACTCGAATTTTCTGTTTTTAAATATACTCTAGCCAGGGGCTTCGTTATGAGGAAATTGTAGAGGATCATGAGTATCTGTTGTCGATTACTACATTTCCGAAATTGTAATTAGCGTGCAGAGCCACAGCCCTCAGAACCTTACGCGTACAGATACGCGCAACGGGCTCCGGGTGGCAGTTGAGCGCTGCAAAGCGACGCCCACACGCTCATATCACTCGGAGATGTACACGTCACACGCCGCGCTTTACCTTTCGGCCATAAACGAGGCAAGCGGCGTCGAGTGCATCACCTGCTGGAACCTCCTCGCCCGCCCGCCCGATTGTCGAGAGCGGCCGCGACATGCCACCGTTTGCGTGCGGCGGCACGGTTCATGCAACTTAAAAGGAAATAAAATAAAAGAACCTAATGACTTTGTAATCCCCAAACCCGCCTATCAAATGCCTTTCGCCTTTTCAGGTGCCCCTTGCCTTGCCTCTGTTCGAGCCGAAGATAAAGCTCGGCGCGCGTAGGATGCGTGGGACATGCACAGCTGCGACTTACATCAGCTCGTGGGCGCGGCTTTGCGGCACTCAGCTGCCGCCCACAGCCCATTGCGCGCATCCGGGGAGATGATGTTCTAAGTGCTGTACAATCGGAATCAATTTGAACGTGATCGCGCGGTGGGCAAATAAAGCAGCAGCGCCATGTTATGGGTTGAATTAGGGTGGTATCATGAAATAGACAACAAGAGGAAGTGGGCACTGCTACCTGTATCTCCAGTTCTGGAAGCGGCCGCGGTGTAGTTTGGAGGGCCGTCTAATCGATGCTACCGTGATCACCTTCAAATTAATCCCTACTGTACCTCTGCACGCAAGTAAATATAGAAAATATAATAACCGCTGCCGGATGGACTCATGATCATCTACAATTTTCTCATTACATCCAAACACCTAGCTTAGAATAATTTAAAAAAGTAATGAATAAAGTCAAAATAAATATTCCCCTATATATGAATTGGAACCTTATTTATTAGCAACCGCCACGGCTCCTGATCACTTAGTGCAAAAAAAAACAACTGAACTTTCAAAAGTACATTTTTTTAAATACTTAGTCTCGCTGAAACGCCCTGTATACGTACACGTTTATTTAACCGATTTTTATTTACTACCCTTACTTATATGTTGTCGCTCTGTATGCCTTATATTCCTCATCTCCCCAGTGCCTCAACCCAAAACGCACAGCACTGTTCAAATAAAAAAATAAAATCGTTCGTGGTTTGACGCCGTGGCAGCCGTGAATGTAGCCGCCTTCCCCAATAAACCAAACATTAAAGAAAACAGAAAAAATCATCTAACAAAGAAGCTTTTTATTATTTGTATGATATTTTATCAATATTTTTCGGCACTTTTTGCGCTGCGAAACAGGGGCTTCAATGTTAAAACCTGAAGACAAATTAAATACTAAAAAATACTCAATTGTGCCTTATTCGAAATATACACGCCTGAAAAACATTAAAAAATTGGTAAAAATGAACTTCCAGCAATGCCCTCAGAAATAATGCATGAAACAAGAGTAGAAAGTTGCGCTGGTCTACACATAACTTGAAAAGAAAACAGAGCATCAGGCGGCACAAAAAAAAAACTTTACAAACGCTTGCGGAAGTGTTTGTGTACCTGTCTCTGATGCGCTCTTGCTTTCTTTGGAACCCTGGAAAGATTCGTGCAGATGAATTGAATGCTGCCACGAATGATCAAAAGGTTTTCTGTCACTTCCTTGAAACTGATTTTCAACGTTCCGTTGAGAAATTGAACGAAAAAAATGGTCCTTATACTGTAACAGACAACACAAACTTGACAGTCTCACGTAGCACCCAAGACCACGGAGTAAGATCTTACTCCGTGCCCAAGACTACATGACCCAGTGTTATCAAGTTTAGGCGGCTGCGAAAGGCGCACATCGCAGCGAGCTGAGGTAGCGGCTAGATAACGTATCCGCGCCTTCTGACGCTGTTACCATAGAGTTTCTTAGTAACTAGGGCTTCGCTGCGATACTTTTGTGGTGCAGGCTTGGATCTCTTGCCTATCTCACACTCAGTAACTATGGCTGTGACTGCTCGGCGACTTCCTGACGCGGTGTATCAAGTATATGAATGACGTCAACACCACCTGCACTGCGCTCTGTGCGCTTTCAAAAAATCAAATATTGGGACTAACACCCTGCAGCTACAGATGAGCTCCAGATGAATTACAACAACCTGGAGATCATTACCCTTCTGTGAAATCTCAACACCCCAGTATTGTTGCTTCTCGCCTCCATCTGAAGAGCGGCCATCGCGACCGGGATAGCACCGGCGTCTTCGCTGCGCTTTTGTCGTGGCCACGCAGTAGCGAGAATCTAGACATATTTGTTTAGCCTGACTGGCTGCAGACGGTTAGTTGTTTCTAAGGGGATCATCACTACTTATAGCTTTCGTTTTTTTTACACATATTGCTGAAGCTTTGAATCACCGTTGTGTAGAAGCAAGAGGCTAGCTTTGTAGTTCTATTTTTCGCTTCCCGCAACCATTCAAATCACGGCGGTCTTACACTGAGCAAGGGACACGCGTTTACTGTCGCTTCTCTACGCGCCTTAGCCACACTGTATTCACAGCTCCCCAGCGTGGGACGAGCATGCTGTTTACATATTTCATGAAGTATTTCCAGATACATCCCAGACCCACGATTTTGCTACCAAATTGATCGAGAATTTTGGAGTAGCACTCCGATGCATTCCGGGCGGGCAACTGTCATTCGTGAGTTATATGGACTTCGTAAAATGATCTCGCAATTACAAAAAGAGAGGAGTCAAGAGTGTGCAGATAATACAATGCGTTGTTGGGTACGTCTGTGTGTGTACGTGGGTGCGCGCGACTGTGCGCGCGCGTGCGTGCTAGTGTGTGCTTGCGTGTGTGTATGTGCCTGTGAGCAAAATACAAGGAAGGCGAATTGATTACATTAAGAAGCAGGCTGCGTGCGAGCTGGAATTGTGAAGTACGCCACCTCAATCTAAATGCGTCATCGTAGTATTATCAGATACATACCCGCCTTGTCCATTAGATGTTACCAGAATCACATGGGTGTGCTACAGTTTACTCCAAAAATGATGCGGCTACACTGAGCCAGTAGTGTAGCAGCCCCAATGCATTTACTGGGGCGGAGTTATCGAAATGGTCTGATGAATCTCAATGATTATTGTCAATGAATCTCGCCGTCCCAAGTGCGTTTGAAATGCGGAGGATAAGCCACAAAAAACACACTCAAGAGCTTTGCATGGGGTGCATACACAGAATAAGAAGCAATTTGTGGTCTCTAGAAAAGAAACAAAAACAAGCGCGAACATTTTACTTGAAAGCGAAAACATCTCCCTGAACAGGACAAGCCTGGCATCTCAAATCCCTCGGTTAATAAAGCGTAAATAACATATCCCTGTATGGAACCAGAAGGATATTGAAGTACACGCGGACAGAATGGAAACACGGAGATATAATAAGCAACACCTGTAACCTTTTTCCTTCTAACAATTTAAGGCTTCTTTTAATAGCAGTGCTAAGATTACAATGGCAGTATTCAATGTAGCTGTATAAGGGCAGAACATATGCTGTGTTACCCCATGCCATAGCGCCAACATGATGGAGGGGCCCAAACAAGTCACCGTCGTGGCATGCCGGGAGTGGGTCGGTCATCTGTAACAAAAATGCGCAGAGCATGCTCCGATGGAATATAAATAAGTGAAAATGAACCAAGTACCCGCTAAATAGCTTTAAAATATACAAATCACTGAAAACTTTTTTTTCAACATTACCAGCCAGCAGTTCCTGATGTTGGGGGAAGGATAAAATCACACAGCAATTCATCTGATTGTCGAGGAAGGGGCGGCGTTAACAAGGCAAGTGCTTTCGTAGCGAACGGACTAGACATATAAATGCATACGAGTTACAGCATGGTAGTAGCTTGGGCTAGTTGGTACATAATGATGTGTCGATGAGCAGCACAAGACTAGGGACAAGAACACCGAAGACACACACTGCGCTGTGTGTCTTCTGTGTGTTTGTTGCTCGTCTTATGCTGCGCTTCGGCACGTCGATACGAGTTACAATTACATACAAGTTCCACTTTCGTATAAAACTATATATTATGCGCAGGTACAAGAAAACACATTGGAACATTCGTGACTCGTTTGTACACAAACTGAACAGTCTGCAAGAATAAATACAAGATGTATGTGCGGAAATTGACACAAATAAATTAAAAAAAATAATATGAGAAGGCGAACACCTGCGAACGGTCATGGACGACCAATCATTTAGCCATGCTTTAAAGGGATCACAATGCGCAGAAGAACCCTAAACGTAATTAAAAAATTGGCTCCAATCCAGGCTGTTAAGGTGGTTGGAAAACAAAGCTTTAAACGACACCCACAACAATTGCCCATGTGACGTCACTTGAATTCACACACGTGGCTCTACAAAGAGTGAAACCACAGATTCTGCCACCCGTTACTTGGAATTCGCAAGGGTGGTGTCTCGAACACACGCTCTAGCCCGGCCACGGCCGGGGTACAGCGGTGCAAGCCGCAGCCGCCGTAACCCGGCCGTGCTTCGCCAGAACGAAAACGGAGAGGAGCATCTTTCGAAGGGTGAGACAGCGGAACCTAGCCATCCTGATGTCCTTGCTCGGGGCTACACCACCACGTGACACAAGCGTAGACACCGAAGCAATTCGCTATGTGAGCTTAGTGATTCCCAATTATACCGATTTAGACTAGTTAGTTTAGTATGTTTGAGAAATGCCAGAAAGCTGAGGGAGCTTCTATAATCGCTATTTATCAGGAACAATTGCTTTTTCCGCCTTTAGTAATACCTTCTTAACACAACTGAATTGGTATTCATCAATTTAGAAAGCAGAGCTCCATTTGTGCAAGCAGTGCGTGTTTCTCTAGCGGCCAGATGTCTGTATGTGGTCATTTTGTTTTTCCAACCCTTTAAAGCAATCCTTAACGTATCTTTGCCGTACTACCACTTAATTTCGTCGGTGCTGCCGGAAAATTTAACCTCTTATGAACGGTTGTCGCGATTTAGCATCACACCATTTGTAAGCCGCGCTACCAGAAGAAAGAATCCGTAGCTGCAATTCCCGCGCTCAGACGGAATCTACACATTGATGGCAACATATGGAACGACTGGCATCATATACCTCCCCATCGCCTCCTGTATTTTTACAATGCCAAACGCATCCGCCCGGACCGGCCAACCAAGCCCTCTCCTTATACTCCGGCGACTCTCCCCCAATCGGTAGCCTTCCCAGCCTTTCAATCATGTGACCAGTTCAGCTTGGGGCAGCGCCTGGTGGAGAGCGGCAACGTTGGCAAAACATGCTCCGCCGCGGCGCAGAGCTTTCTAGCGCTGGCGCGAGCGCCATTTCTTTGACAATCTCAAACATCGGTGGCACTGTATTGTTGGCCTTGGTAACCAGGCACAAGCCGCTCTCGAAGTCAGTTACGGTAGCGTGATCCCGGTTCAGCTCGGGGCCCCACCTGGCGACATGTGGGCACTGCAGGCGTACCACGCACTCCCTCTGGGAAGCGCACGATGCGGTTGGCATTGCAAAAATACAGGAGGCGATGACCGCACTTTCAGTAAAGTAATCCGGTTTATGCCAACGATCACCGTTCCCCTGTGGCCGTCCATTTATACCCGTATTTACTAGAGGAATATAAGTATTTTGGTTGCGATACAAATGTCGCCACATTAGGTACTTTGTAGAAAAGCACACGGAGTTGCCGCAAATAATTTGCTTCTGAAGAAATTTTGCCCG
The DNA here is from genome assembly GCA_013339765.2 of Haemaphysalis longicornis. Taxonomy (NCBI): domain Eukaryota; kingdom Metazoa; phylum Arthropoda; class Arachnida; order Ixodida; family Ixodidae; genus Haemaphysalis; species Haemaphysalis longicornis. Next base: position 48,147 of record JABSTR010000794.1, on the reverse strand, counting down.
TTATGATCACTTGTTTTGTTTTTGTGCAATGGCCGCAACTTTCTCCCGACACCCCTGGCATGTCTAAATGTTCTTCTGCGGCTTCCTTATAAGCAGACTATAAAAATGATAGCACAAATATTTTTTTCATGCCTTACGGAAAATTCAGGCTAGAAGAGACCAATCAAGGCATGCGAAGGAAGCGCGCATTGGAGGCGAAGCTTCGCTAAAACAGGCCCAAAACAACCACTGCTAAAGCAGACAATAAAGCCGTACCGCCACCATGCCCGCCGGCAGGCAGGCAGGTGCCTGCCTGCCGACGGGCACGTCGCCGGAGCGGGAACACTGGCTAAATTCGCCGCGCCATCTGCAATGTGCTCCGTGAGTGAAACCCTTCCCCAACCCCCCGCCCCGCCTTCGGCGCGTTGGGAGTTTATTGTCCGGGACGCCGCGAAGGAACCGCTCGCTGGTAAAGGTAGAAAGGTTTGCTTTAAAACAACTAAAATAAAAACCAAGTCACTGAGGAAAGACCGCGCAAGCAGGGATGTGAAAGAAAATGGCGGATAAACAAACGGAAATCTGAACCTCCAAGAAAAAAAACATAGAAGTTTTCCACCGTGACGCTGCCATGCAGTTAAGGACACACAACAGATGCATCGGCAAAATTTGGGGTCGCATCACTCCGGGCAAGCGCTTCGCCTTCGCTAGGGTGTAGAGTTAAAGAAGAAATAACTAAACAGCATTACTACGAAAGCAAGCCATCGTTCTGTGAAAAGCAAAATATGCACCGCTTTGACCCACGCCATCCCTGTAAACTTATTCCCCGCACGCTGTAAATCGTGGACCCCGACTCGCAAGAGGTGGCGCTGCAATGCATACTTGCTATCAAAGCGGTGGCGGCACCCGCTTGAGTGACGGCAATCTTTTTTTCACTCTCCCGCGCGTCGCCGCATGAGCACGGGGCGGCCCCTGAGCATGACAGTGGGCAATCAACAGCGCCATATTCCCCTTGGAACTTCACGAGGGGAGAAAGGAGGTTGGTCTGCGGACGCCTGACGCATTTTAAATGCAGAGCATTTCTTTAACTCACATGTAGCGTCCGCCGGGCGTCCGCATGAGGGGCGCCCTCTCCCGCACGGGGCGGCCCCGGCATCCCTCTGCATACCGGCGCCTGGTTTCGATCCCATGACCCTGCCGGAACGCAAGGTACGTGCTCTACCCACTGACCCGCGTATTGTTCAAGAAGCTGCATCAACAGCGCCAACACTATCTTATAAACGCTCTAAACTGAAAAACCAATATCGGGACTCAATGAGTGGCAAAATGGTTGACGTTGCTGATACAACGCATTCGCGTTGCAATACACCCACCCCCTATGCGACGCGTTTACTCGAGTCCCCTCGCGGGAGATGGGCCTTTTTTTTTTTTGTGGCGCCGCGGCCGGGCGCCGCCTCTCAGAAAGGAACACAACAACACAACAACAACAAAAGCGACGCTCGCCCAACTTTCGCGCCTGCCGCCGGTCGCTGCATCATGGGCCGCTCGGTAATGGCACCAGGCGCGAAAGTTGTACGAGCGGCAGCGATAACTCAAAATGGCCGCCGCCCGTCGTTTGGTATGTGTGCAGTAACGTGTTTAATAATTAGACGACAAAAACATGTAGGTAATGGTGTGTTTTCAGGTGTCGAATTGTTGTTGTTGTCTTTGTAGCGATAATAATTGGAGCGTTACACAAACATTCTGTTTGCTTTTTGTTTATTCAAAATTCATATGAGGGCGTCTTTGATTCGAAGTCATGAAAACACATGTACTGCACTCATATATTGCACATACATTTTATGTACACACCATTGGACTCTAAGCAAAAATTTGATATTAAAATTTAGGCATGCAATATTGCACAATAGGGAAAAAACGTGCTACATGCACATTTAGGTACACAATACTTGATTACGAAAGAACAACTTCGAAAGTTCTAGTCCCTACACAGATTTTGTGTCGGCACACCTCGGCCGGTAGAAGAAAAGAACTTGAAATTTCCACTCAATGTATACTTATTTCTTGGGCTCACCTCGATACAGGAATGCTCTTTACACATTAAAAAGAAATCTTTTCAGTTCAGAGACGCAATAATTGAGAACCTATAATTAAAAAAAAAAAGCCCGCACGCACATGCTTCAATCCCTGCATTTCGCGCGAGTTAACGCAAACTCTGAAAGAAAGCGTTTACCAGCCCATTAACCTGCATACACTTCCGTGAAATCATGTTCACACCAACAAAGCAGCGAGAAAAAACTGTTGCAACACAATTACCGCACTACAGATCACTCATTGATGGATTATAGCGAGTTTTAGCTGACCGTTTTTCCCTGTACGCTACGGTCCGATAGCAAGCAGGAGCGTCACTGCGCATGCGTGGTGCACTTAAGTGCGAACGGCATTGGCTCCGGTTTCTCTGAGTGCGCCGCTGATACCGGAGAGGACCGTCGAAAACGGGCAGCTAAAACTCTTATATCTACGTACAAAAAAAATGCGCAACCACGTCGCAGAAGACAGGACGCAATCGGGACACATATCGAACGCACCCGTCTTTCCTTTTAATGGCGCGTGAAGTCTGCTTACCGGGGAAGGGGGGAGAAAAGGCGGGGAGAAGAAGCCACGCAGAAAAAAAAAAGCTTTCCTGTATTGTAAGCGGCACTTACAAAGCTCATTACACACAGATAGCAGCCAGGTTGTTACAAGCTGCCCTCTTGCTGGTGTCTGGGCAGCGCCTCTTATGCCATCCTGTCCGATACGGCATGGCGATTCTAACTTCAGAACTCTGGAACAGCAAACCTACTCGCGATAAGATTACAAGGCGCGGGCGCGCAGGTTAGATTGAACAGAAAAGCGGGCAGGGCTACTTGTGTTTTTTTAATTAGCGAAACGCTTGCAATGGCGGCTGCAAACAACGCATGCATTTCCGCTAGGCCTTCCACTGCTCCCAGTGAAAATCGGCTGGCATTGATCACCGCGGTGTTACGTCAGATTTTTCCGAGCACTGAAGCAACGCTTGGCAGTAGTTTCGCCGCAAATATACGTTTTGGAGCAAGACGGCGGAGCAAAAAAGTGCGTAAAGCGTAGCACCTTCACGCCACCAAGCGCCGTGGTAGTAGGTATGCCGTGAAAGGCATGAAGTGCGTACAGTTGAGCTTGCGTTCCCTGTGAGCAGGTGCGTCGTGAATACATTGGAGGGATTGAGGAGAGTCACCGGAGGAAACGTCCAATGAAGTCGCAAGCCGTCCTCTTCTTGGGGCCCATACCGAGACTCATACCTGGTGCCCGAAACAACAAAAAATACCGTGATAACTATAAGGAATCGACGTTCAAGGAGTTGCTAAGGCAATCTAAAAACGGCAAGGCCACCACAAATTGATCTTACGAGCAAGAGTGTGCGCGCCAAAGACGCTTTTAACTTCTATTAAAACTTTGCGTACCTGCTGAGCCCTAGATATATTTGCACATTAGTTTCCACTTCAAGACGACTGATATGTCTCATTACTTAACGTTACATGTGCGAAGTATTTTGAAAACAGAAGAGTACAATCGGTCGGCTTTTAAGGAACTAAGTGTAACTTGTACAAAGCTATTTTGCTTACCTGTCATGTTTGCAGAAGGCGAGAAACTTGGCCTAACTGTTTCGTCCTGTGCTGCTGCACCACAGAGCTGCGCAGGACTGGCAACGCTCCTTACTCCGCAGCCCCATATTTAGTATGCATTCGAATATATTTTATAATGCAGAGAAACTTTCAGCCCGTGGAGGCGTTTAGGCAACCCGCGCAACCCTTCACACTCCGGCTCGCTCACGCACGCACCGAACTGGCTCGCCATCCGCCCCGAGAGAAAGAAAAAAAAATACTGGCGCCGGTGAGGTGTCGCGCATGAGTGAGGAGGCGCGGAAGCGTTGACGGTGTGGAAAGAAAGAAACGCTGTGGTAAATGGAAGGGCCACACCGCAGCACCCTGCCGCTAGGATGGCCCGAATTTTGGAAACCGAAACTAGCCAAAGTCGCCTACCAGTGGTTTTGATCAGCCAGCTACACAGTCGGCGAGGTCACGCCAATTGGAAACTTCTTCACCTCACAGAAAATGTTGCTGAATCATCAAAGGCGACAAAGGAAACGAGGTAGCTTTCAAAGGGACTGTTCTGAACAAATTCGCGCAAGCACAGGTAGAATGATCGGAGCCTGCAATAGAGACTACCGATCTCCGATCTTTGCCGCCTTAATTTAAGTAGTCACATAATGTTTATAAGTCACTTTAGTCCCAAATGGGTAATCAAAATGTTTTGTTTCGAGAAAATGAAAGTATTAAAAATGAAAATAAAGTTTCCATTTTTTTATCATCTGCAAAAATAGCAAAAAGATGTTCAAGGTAAAGTTTTATAAAAAAACACATTGAAAAAGGTAATAGAAACCAGAACAAACGTATAAAAAAGTAAGTTTGAACGTACCAACTCCCATGCACTGTCACATCAGCGACCTAATGGATGTACAAAAACGAAAGAAAATAAAACAGATTAAATTACACAATCTGGCTTGATGTGCTTCATCAACTCGAATCGGTACGCCTGAGATTGCTCAGAACGGAGAAGCAGCGTGCCCATGGTCACGCGTAAGCTGACAGTTCTCAGAAATGATGTGGCTCTTTTCTCAGGACGGGCGATCTGTCTGCTACCGCCGACTCCATGCTTCGGGTGGTTACTGATGCAATATTGTTTCTCATTCTTTCTTCGCATTGGCGGCAGCGTGTTTCGTAAATTTTTTCGTTAAACCAGGAGAAAATACCGGATCTTCCTTTTAAACATCTGCGCCTCTTACAAGAATAATGTATAAACATCTAGACATCGCCAAGGGCACACGTGTTACGAATGACATAAAAACCTTGAGCCCTAGAAGAGACGTTTGGTGAAACCAAGCACTCTGTTCAGTCTAACATTAGCCACGTGCACACAAATGTGAGGAAATGTGTCGTGTGGAGATGTTCAGTTTTCACACCCTGCTAAGTCTGCAATACGATATTTTTAAAATGGGCACCGCATCCTTTTTTCCAACTCAACTGCAACAAGAAATGCATCAGCACATTTTAATCAGATTGATAGGCTTAGCTAGAAAACATTCAGAACAGAGCTGCGCGGTTTATATTAGGGCCATTCAAGCGGAGAGACAGCTGTACTGCTATGAATATAAAAGGTCAATTGTGTTGGGCATTGCTTTCTTTGCGCAGCAAAAAACTGCGTTAGAAGTTTTTCGTTTCTGTCTTTCATGGGCAGACTGGAATTGACTGTCATAACTATTTCAGTGAATGCAGTTACAAATCTAGTCGTTACCCCCCCCCCCCCCCCCACACACACAAAGTGACAAAATACGATGCAGTGACAACCACGTTTTACCATTTCTTTTTTGCGATGACCGTCAGAAATTGGAACCGGCTGCAAGACAAGGAAGTGTGCTGTATCAATGAAGAATTGTTTTATTTCAGTCTTTAACCCCCTTGCTGTAACGCCTGTTTCGGCATGGCGGGGCACTCACTGAATAAAGTATAAAGGGCACTTACCACACACGTTCATTCACCAGCAGTTAATTATCTCGTAACGCACATCGCAAGCAGAGACGCGCACGCACGCAATAAAAAGAAAACAACGAAATAAGAATGAAGCATGAGCATACTTTTCCTGGAAAGCTGGGTAATCCGGCACACCAAACAGCAAGCGATCTGAAAGCAGGAAAAACAAAATCAAACCGTTAGACGGTATTGGTAATATTAACTAAGGGAATATTTTGTTATTCTTTTGAACTATGGTCGACCCTTGATAATTACAAGTAGCTGAATCGGAACGTTCCGTTTTTTTAGAAGTGAATTGGTGGTTGAAACACTTTTATGTGCAGTCCAAAGGGAGAAATTTTGCAATAACGGGAAGATAAATGCCATTCAATCGGGAAACTCGACTTTATTGCAAATTATAATCATCAGGGTGACTTTCCCCCTGAGATATAATAAAAACTTTCAAGCGCAAAAAATTGCCATGCTAGCCGCTCTGTGACGCCATCGCAAACAATGACCCGCCGCGTTGCCTCAGTGGGTAAGGCGTTGGGCTGGTGAGCACGAGGTCGCGGGTTCTATTCCCCGTCGCGGCGGCCGCTTTTCTGATGGAGGCGAAAAGTAAAAACGCCCGTGTGTACGAGATTTCGGCGCACGTTAAAGATCCCCTGCAGGTGGTCAAATTAATCCGGACCCCCCCACCTTACGGCGCCTCATCGCCTGCGTTGCGTCGGCGCGTTAGACCACACAATCAAATCAAATCAAATTGACCGCAAACGATGCTGTGAACAGCTGATAAGCGGAAAGCCAGTTTAGATTCTCACAAGGGTACACATCTCTCACTTTTTATATCATCCCCCTTTTCGTTACGACATAGCCGGTGTGAGCAGATTGGGCGGTAGACGCTGCTGGCTTCCATATCAGCAGCACTTTTGGCTATCAGACCGGTGACTTCGGGGATAAAAAAGTAAGGTGTTTAGGAGCCTATAATGGGCACTGGAAACTATCACGTAGGCAAGTAGGCCCACTAAAAACGGTCGTTTAGACACTTATAGGCACAATTTTTATTTACTTCAGCAGCATATTTACGAAGAATCACTTTATTGCAGTAAACACAGCGGGCAAATCTTATCCTTTAGAAATGTAATTTCATTTTCTTCGTGAAAATGAGCCACACCAGAGTTGCTATTTAAATAGAGTTACGTAAAAGCAGCGTGATTCACAACAAAAGAAAGGCATAAAATCATAACAAAGCAGATCCATCTCAATGATTTGCTGCTTCAAGTTGTACCCACTCCAGTCAATATTTGTGCGCAAAAAAAATCAACGCTCAACGTTCAATAAAGCTACGGGAGCATGCTTAAAATTCGGGTCGGCCCATGGCCTGACTTCATACGGAGTATCATAATGTTAGGTGCTCAGCGCCTTCGGCTGTTCTTTTAGCACAGGGAATGCACAAATTGTGTGTCCAGACAGCATGACAGAATGCCAAACAGGAAAAGTTCTATCAGCAACCGATCCTTCGGGAAGGGTGGCTTGTCTGTCCTGGATCTTCGAAATGACCTCAGCCTTCTTAGTCGGAGTTAGCGCCCGATGTCTGAACCACAGCAAATCTTTCTGCTGAGTGTGACATAAGGACAGGAATGGACCAAGCCTCGTTCAAGCGTCCTGTACTGTAAATAATTTCTACCTCGACCATTTTGTCGGCTGTAAAGCTGGTAGTAGCACCGCCGAGTTTTTTTGTAGTCATCTTCGTCTTTTTCCCATTTTTAAGGTTAATAGCGGTTCATAATGGAGTAGCACAACCAGAAAGACTTGAAACTGCGCCTAGAAGAAATATACCAACTGCATGTAGTTATTCATTTACCGAGCAGTACCGCCTCATCAGCTCCTTACAACACCGTTAAATCCCATTATTAGTACCGGAGAGTGCAATAATTCCGTACAAATTGCTAAGATATTATGTTGGGTAGGAGCAGATGACTAGCGGAGCGGCGGAAATAACATCATTTAGTGCAATTGAAATTTATAACGATTGACAAATCAGTCAGAGCGCAAGATTTTTTTGCAACTGCTTCTGTTATTGGCAGATTTCCAAATGCACTTGTAGGTTACACTGCATGGCAAATGGCTGCTGCACGGCAAAGTTTCCGGAATGCTAATTCCGATAGGCGCCTTTTCACGTTTCTTCATCATCCCACACGCGCTGGATCTGGAACGCCGGCGGTGTACCCGTGATCGGCAGATAACTGCACGTGTTTGCAGCGTCACCGTAAAACTATGCTGTGTCAGCTTTGCACCTGGTTATATCCTATGAGGCGTCTTTGAGCCTTTGAGCATGAGGGTATGTGCGCTGTTGTGTCGCGTTCATATTCTTCGGTGTTTGTTTTTATTGCGTTAGAAATGGCTTGGGCACTTCGGCAAGATTTCTCAGGTGGTCCACGTACAGAGCGAGCCTGAAGGAGGTCGAGCAAAGCAGCTCGTGTGGACCGAGGTGACGTGGGTGAGGCAGGCTGCGGAGACGCTGGGAACGGGCCATGTGGCGGTTAGGGCACTGTGGCGAGCTTAAGGTAGCGACAGCGACAGCTCAAGTTCGATTTGCGTTACTCGGCATGTTGGGCTCCGCTCACGGGTTTTGCTCTGAAAGCGCGAAAAACACCCATTTGCGTGTTTATGAAGTGTGAACAGTCCTTGCAGATTATCTACCTGAAAATAAAAAAGGCGTACATAACACTAAAGAGACATTATGGGCACTAAACAGCTCATATAGGCCCATGTCGCCCAAATAGCGCTAAAAGGAAGTATAGCCATGACACCACTTACAGGCCCAATAAACTAGTTTTAAATGTGCTCCCCTTTCCTTACTTAGTTCATGCTTAAATGCAAAATAGGCTTGATACGGACTTTCGGCAAAGATTTCGCATTTAGCCCAAAAGTTCCGCTCTCTAATCATGAAAACCCTTGTCGTACTGTTGACTTGGCGACGAAATTCCATATTCTGAGCGACATTCACTAGTGGAACGTATTGCGGGCTAATAGGGATGCTGTTATTGCTCTTTCTGTATAATGAAAGTTAGGTTAACTGGAATTGTTTCGCGGTTCTTGTTTACTTCGTATCATCTGGAGTCGACTGTACTATATTAATATTTGTGGTCGCCCTAAGCTAGTGGCGTTTATTGGGCTGCCACCGCATTTAACCCCGGCATTGCACCTTTCTTTGTGTATACTCAAGGGGACACCGCCGTTCAATGTTGGTTAAAAATGGCCAAGCGGTCGCCATTTACCTTAGGCGAAAATCGCTTTCGTTTATTTCCTAATTAACCAGGTAATTGCCGCCCGGTCTTTGTGTAAACAGAATACACTAAGAAGTGCAACCTTCGTGTAAAATGTTATCAGCTCGAACGCAGAAGCGGTTCATGAAGATTTATTAAACAAAACTTTCGTTTGTCGGTGTAACACCCTTTAATTTGTTCAGCAGTGAAGCTCAATAAGAAAATGACATTCTGCTCTAGTTACGTAATCAAAAGTGCTTTTTTTATGACGTATAGGACTATTTTGGCAGCATAAAGAGCCACTGTGAAAAGAACACTGGCATAATTATCTGGCACGGTAATCCTGAGGTACATCCAAGTTCCTTAGGCTAAGCCAGAAATGGCGCAGGGCAATGAAATCTGTGATGTAATTTGAAGGTCAGAAACTGGCGGTATTTCTTAATAACCTGCTTACTGGAACATCCCACTCTACCTCTTTCTTCGCTTTGGTTTCTTTGCATATTCGCGGATCAAATCGGGCCGCTTGTTTAGGTCACAGGGTGTAAGCGTCCCTTCCTTTGTGGTCGTTTGTTCGTATTGCGACGGAAATTACGTCGGCGAGCCCCCTGGCACACGTCATGTTTCCTCGAATAGTGGGTCTGTACAGCTGCTATGCAGGATTTCTTATCCCGTTCCATCTCGTTCAGTTCTAACGCGGCCTGTAATCGTGCGAATTTAAAAAAAAGCGGTGTTTGTAGTCCGCGTTGACCCGCGTGCACGTTGTCTGGACACTACACTAAGGTTTTACAGGTGCCAGCAAATGGTTCAGCAGCGCAAGCAATAACTACGCATTGAGAGAAAATGCAGAGTCCGCTGTTTGTAATTGAAAAATAGCGACACCCGTGGACTTTCAAAGCACGTGGCGTTCCAGAGCATGAGCCTAAGCTCAGAAAGAGCGAAAAGTATCCCAGAAACACAATGACAAGTGAAGAAAAGCGGGGGTGGTGGGTGGGACTTCCCATAAACCGACAGCAAGCGACAAACCTTTCCTGTGTTCTTAAATTATGCTATCATTTTGCCGCACAAAAGCCAAGGGCTCAGGATGCAGTAAACAAAAGAGGATATTGAAATCCTCAAGGCTGGTTGCCTAACAATCTGCTTTAAGCGACCAAGATAGTAAAGCCCTTCATCAACCCGATGCCGAAGGAAGCGGTCTCATGCGTCTGACCTTTACACCTCACAATATTCGCAACCCCAGCATTGCACAAGGCATGCACTCATGCACACTGCGTGGAGCCACCGTGGGTTCGAGCTATGTTAGCACGCTCATGACACTAAAACGCCACCACGCCAACTTAACACCGCCTCTGTTGGGCAGGTGGAGTAGGGGCTGCGCGGGAATACGGCCAGTGTACGGAGAAGGCATTTGATAGCACGAAACCCTTCGGTTACAGTTTATACATCCCCGTAGGTGGAAAGGGAGGACGGGCGATCTGGCGCCACGCGCAAGTGTGCGTGTCGTCGGCGCGCTGAACCAGTAGCCTCAGCAGTTAGGTCATAAATCTTGTGCGAGGCGCACCGGTTTGCGCGCGCATCACCACGCTGGCATGGGCTCACAAGAGAAAGGCACTCTCCGCCCGAACCCAGGCACGTACCGGCGGGATCGCCGATTGTTAGGTACGGCCTATATGTGAGCGAAGATGGCTAAGGATCAACCTAAGGTACGGGCCGGCAGTCGGAAGAGCTTGCAAGCTAGGAACCGGCGCAAAAAGAACTGCGACAGGGCCGTCAAGGAAATCGTTACGCACCTTAGGCGTCCTGGGGAGCATGTTCCCCAACCGACCCCCCGCGAGGGCACATGTCTCGTCCCGCGACCGGGGGAGGGGGGGGGGGGGGGGGTTCGGATGCCGTTCAAACGGGCCAGTGAGGTGAGGTTAGGCCTCCTGCCAGGGCGGAACGCCCTCTGCATGACAGGGTTTTATCGCGCAACGGCCGCTGGCGGCTTCTCCCCATCAGGAATTTGAACGCGTTCGCTCGGCCCCACGCAGCGGCGCCGAGCAACACCGACTAGATACGAGGCCGTATGTCACGTGTTTGCTACGGCAACACGTCACGGGGTGAGGGCCCTCTTCATAGGAGGCAAGTCCGAGAAGGAAGGGGCCAGCGGTTTTGGAGCAGCCGCGCAGCCGCTCCTGGCGTCGGGTTGCCGCGGCCGGTGGGGCGACCGTTTCAGACAAGCAATTGCCTTTTCTGGGGATCTCTCGCGCACTAACCTGTCGTGCGAACAACATTTTTTAACTAAAAAACAACGTATTTAGCTGAGTTATGTAAAAACACTGCAAAAAGGTTTTCAAGCTCTACACAACGCCACTGGTACAAAACAATCTGTTGTTAAAATAAAGAAAGAATGAACGAATGACCGCTATTTTGTTGCAATGTGAGGCCAACAGCCAAACGGTGGTACTCTAATAAACAGAAAATGGTTCGCAAAGGCAATAGGAAAGCGATTCTTCAGACTGCGCCGGCGCGCGGACACACTCATTTCGTAACGGCTTCTACTGAAATCAGCGGCGCCGGCCTAATGTATACCTATAAAATGAATTGCCTAACTCTGACTGACTGACTGACTGACTGACTGACTGACTGACTGACTGACTGACTGACTGACTGACTGACTGACTGACTGACTGACTGACTGACTGACTGACTGACTCACTCATCAACGCCCAGCAAAAACTGCTACATCTAGAGACTTGAAATTTCGGGAGTATATTTGCGACTTGGCCTAGAGGCTGACTAAGGGGGGACATCTGGAAATTATACTCCTAACTGAGGGCTAGCGGGAAATTGTGTTTTATTAAATTCGTGATTACCTAGTTCAGCCGTTCACATTTTCAACTGATTTTTGCTGATATATGTAGCCCTTAAGAATATCTAAAAAGTAGTTTTTGGATGTCACCCTAACCTACACAATAGAGGTGATTCCTCCGCATTACGCAAAAGAGTTGGTGGCGCTAAAGATTCTCAAATAAATACTTCACCGATTTATTTATCCAACTGATTTTTGTTAGCATATGTTACTCATGTAAATGCAGAGGCCCATTTTTTAAGGATTTCGCCCTGTGACGCCGCTAAAAGGGCCAAATTGTTCTTTATAAATTACACGGCTGACGAGCCAAAAAGGCCTAGCATGTGATGTCCTCGTACAGCCAATCTACTATTTCAAGCAGCTACAGATTTCTAGGGTACGTTTAGATTATGGTGTTGGAGGTCAATACTGCTGACAATTTCAAAAAATCCACCATGGGGAGAATGTGAAGCAGTAAAATATTTTTTCAGATATCATTTTTCTATCCCACGCCATTAGATATATCGAACTGCTATTTGTTGAGATAGGTGACTTACTCAGGTGTCTAAACGCCATTCTACAACATTTTTCTATGACACCCACCCAACATAGGCAAGCGGGATTTTGGGGAAAAGTGTGTTTTTACACATTCATCAATAACCAGACATCCATTTGATATATTCCATTTGACTTTGCTTGCTAATACTGCCCATCCAATTGCCCAAAAATCAATTTCATGATTTTGTCGTAACATGCGGATCAAAATCAACCGAGTTTTTTTTTTGTTTACACACCTCTTGACGTGGAATTCAGTTGAATTTTCCCGCGTTCTCATAGCGCTCGCCATCTGTTGGCACTTTCGGAAACCACGCGTCTCCCGTAGAAGCCCGGTCATCTATACCTATAAAATGAAGTGCCCTACTGACTGACTGACTGACTGACTGACTGACTGACTCATGAACGCCCAGCAAAAACTGCTACATCTAGAGACTTGAAATTCGGGATTACATTTGCGACATGGCGTAGAGGCTCACTAAAGGGGGACGTTTGGAAATTATACTCCTGACCGAGGGAAAGAAATTGTGTTTTATTAAATTCGTGATTACCTTCTTCACCCGTTCACATTTTCAAGTGCTTTTGGCTGATATATGTAGCCCTTAAGACTATCTAAAAAGTAGTTTTTGGATTTCGCCCTAACCTATACTATCGAGGTGATTCCCAATTTCGGAAAAAAAAATGGTGTTCCTAAATATTTTAAAATGAATATTTCACAGATTGATTTATCCAACTTATTTTTGCTAGCATATGTTACTCATACAAATGCAAATGTTTTAAAGAATTTTTTAAGGACCCATGTTTAAGGATTTCACCCTGCGACACCGCTAAACGGGTCACATTGTTCTATGTAATAACACGGCTGACGAGCCAAAAAGGCCTAGCAGGTGATGTCCACGCTTAGCCTATCTGCTCTTTCAAACAGCTACAGATTTCTAGAGCACATTTTGATTACGGTGTTGGACGTTAGTACTGCTGAAAATTTTAAAACTTCCACCTGGGGAGAGTGAGAAGCAGTAAAAGAGTTTTTCAGATATAATTTTTTTTTTATCCCACGCCGTTTGAGATATCGAACTGCTCTTTGTTGAGATAGGTGGCATATTCAGGTATCTAAATACCGTTCTACAACATTTTTCTATGACCCCCACCCAACACAGGCAAGCGGAATTTCGGGAAAACAGTGTGTTTTTACACATTCGTCAATAAACAGAGAACCATTTGATATATCCCATTCGTTTTTGCTTGCGAATGCTGCCCATCGAATTGCACAAAAAACAATTTTAGGATTTCGCCCTAACATGTGGATAAAAAGGCAATGTAAGTGTTTTCATTTACACCCCCGTGGACGTGAAATTCAGTTGAAGTTTCCTGGGTTCTCATAGCGCTCGCCATCTCTTGGCACTTTCTGCAACCACGCGCCTCCCGTAGGAGCCCTGTCATTTACCATAAATCTAAAAGTGAAGACGGACCGTTAAAACGCGCAAACGTTAGTGCTCGCAATCTGTTGCGACCTCTTGCAACCCCGCGCCTCCCGTAGGCAGCCCCTGTTACTAGTGATAAAACTGTACCGATGAGCATCGTTCATATCTGCTGAGATAGCACTTCCCATGAGGAAAGAATACCCATCACCCAGTCGGCCTCCATCGTGTGTTCCAGGCGTAATATCGTGCCGAATCAAGTTGTGTTTTCAACCAGGCACTCTTCCTTATATCATATTAAGAGTGCAAGCAAAACAACCACCCCCTCCCTCCCCTCATCCATCCACACTTCCCACCCTTGAGCTGTGGGAGAACCTTACGACTAAGGGCGATCTGGATGTGCAGACAATTGTTCTTCCAGAGCGAAGGCTGACCGCTCATCACATGATATTGCAAAATTGGGAGCCACAGTCAGCTCACCGGCTCAATAAAACGTTTTTCCCTCACTGACTTCCTCGCTCTACCACACCATTTTTGTGCAATTTGTTTAGCGAGAGTTACAGTAAAACATGAGTACCAGTCGTTTCACATAGCCCCGACGCGCCTGCGCTTGGAGTCCATGTATTGACCGCAGTCAGGAGCTCCTGAGTGTGTACGACTTCACGATGAAGTGGCCTAATATGACAACTAACAAATTAATCAACACGTGTTACACCAATTAGTGTCATTATTATAATGGCTCACCCGGGCACCGCCCTACCGCTAGTGTAGCTAACGAGCGCTGTCGGAGTGGAAGCGATACTGATAACTCCAAATAAAGAGATGAAAACCGCTGAGCGTTTTCATTTGCTCAAATTAACTTATCGAGGTCAAGGCATAACTGCCACGGGCACAATTGCTATCATCCAGCAGGCGGACGGCTTTGTGAAGAGAATTTCGGCGACGTGACTTTCACGGTGCTTGAAGAAGAGAATTTCTGCCATGTGAGCTCCACTCTGCGTTGTCGGTGCTAACAGTGTTCGAAGTGTGTGCGAAATCGCGGCGAAACGTTCGTGTGTATAGCGACACCAAAGGATACGGCTTCAAGAGCCGGCAGATTCAGGTTTGTAGAGGCAGATATTTGAAAATACGACTGCGCCACAAAAGGCTACCTAAATCTGCTGAAACTACGATGAGTATTCGTTGGATGGGCTCAGAAAATTATCTCTTTACGCTTTTTTAAATGCTTTCATAGGTTGATAAACACGTGCTTAACATGCGAATATTTTGTGGACGTAGATGCGCGTGAGAAAGCTTTTCTGAAAGCATCTAAATGTTAATTTACATTGTTGTTTATCCTTCTATCGCTCGACATAGCCACGGGCACGGAGATGCTAGAGCTCGCAGCGGGAGCTATACTTTTGCACAAATGGTTCCACTAGCATTCATTGCCGATGAAAAAAGACCATTTGAAATAATGGAAATTGTGTCATAGCTGATAGAGTTGTATCTGATGGTCGTGTAACTACATGATACGCACGTTGTTGTGCTCGTGCATGTTGTCTTTGTCAGCAAAACTATTGCGCGCAACAAGCTCCACTTGACCTTGTTTCATGTACCTGCTGTGCCCGAAACGCAAACTACAAGTTGTACAGGACCATATGTTTCATATATTTGAGAGTCATTTAAATAAAATTCTTGATACGAGTCTGCGAATTGTGGCTGGTGTGTGCCCATCTGTTTATTTTTGTGCCGCTGCGTAGCGTTCCTCCTGTTTCCGTTTTAAGGCTCTATTTTCCCGGCTTGGTATTTTTTCGCTGCGGTCGCACGGCAAGAAGCGTGCAGATACGCAAATGCGACTATGGTTCTAGTTTTTTTTTTTAATTTCTCGGCTACCATGTGCTTTGTGCATATTTGCGTCGCCACCAGGTACTCCGTGTATGGTTATTCTACTTCTGAAAAAAATCCGCCGCGGGTACCAGGGAGCCCTACTCGTTTACTCGAAACTGCTGTGCACGAGGCCCAAACGTTCCGATCCATACGGTCCTTCCTCGGTTCTTGGGGCCACTGTTGAGCCACGAAGACATCATGCTGAGCGGGATTATGTGCATGAGTGCGTGTGCGACACCGTGGCTTCGTTGCGCATGTGTGCATAGAGTCTTTCTTTCTCGATGATGTGTGTGCGTGAACACGTGATTGCGTGATGCCGAACGAGTGTTGTGTACCTCGGTGTCGGGGGAACTACAAGAACGGATCCAAAGTACGGATTCTCCGCTTTCCGAGGGATGAAGAGTTGCGGAATAAATGGAGCTGTACCGCGGCAAAAGTTCCTTCAAACAGAAAACACGAGGGTGAGTGGTTCTTCGCAGTTTTTTATGTATTTCATTCAGCGGAAGTGAGCTGCAGTCATTTGATAGCCATCAAAATTTTTGAATGTTTATAGCTACGTCGAAGCTCAGCAGTACTGCTAAGAATTAAAATTTAAAGCAGAGGTCTGAAGTACTAGCCACAAAACGTGTTTAGTTAGTTACGCGAAGACTATGTTTTTCTTCAGGTCCGTGAGCTTCACGTCCACCCGGGAGACATTACACTTGAAACGTCGTATAGGGATGACTCGACTGGACGAACAGTCACTGCCCTTCGGCGTTTGCGCGCCTACTCCGAGGTGCAGTTCCGTCAATATTCCCTCCGATTGCCCGAATATCTGACCTCATAGTGCAGCCCGAGAGAAGCTCCGGAACGCGAAACAATTGCGCCTGCAGTCAAGTGAACTGTAGAAAGTTTCTTCGGCAATCGGCCGATCAATTCCAACACGCAGTCGAAGAGGACAGGATTCAGGCCATCAAAGATCTGGCAGACTACGCGTGGTGCAAATCATTGGCTTTCTTGCACACGATAGAAGCGAATGAATGCCTCAACCTGCTAGACACCGTTGAAGATGATGCCACGACCATAAAGGGAATTCGTCACCATCAAGCCCGATTTCAGCACAGTGTTTTATTATTTGAAGGCCGCGACTAAGAAGCTCGGACCTCCAATCTCGGTTCCCGATGTAGCTGTAGGAAAGAAAAGAAATTGCAGAGATTATTGATGCTGTTGAGAAATGGGACAGGAACGTGAACCAGACTTACTGTCTCCGTGTAGGATCCGAACTATGACCTTGTGAAGGAGCTTGACAGGGAAGGACTCGTACATCCCTCAATACTTGCTGCCAACGCCATTGCACACAGCTACGCAGTCGCTGAGGAATTGTCAAAACGAGACGACTTCTTAACGATTCCCAATCAGCATCAACTGGCGACAGATCTCACTCTGGATCTACTCACTGGTGATGGCCCATTTGATTTTGATGGCTGTGATGCTGGACACACGAAGGATGTCCTTAAGCTCATTTTGTGGTGCAGTACGAACATTTTTCCTGAAGAACGTATGCTCCATAATGAATGATGAGATTCGTGCGAGTCCATAATGAATGATACAAGATCACGTGACGCGAACAAAAAATGAAGCTTCGTGAGTAACAAGTAGAATGGGCGTAGTTTCTTTTCCCTGAATAAATCGTCTCTGATAATCAGGTTGTTGAAATCATTCGTTTGTTTCCCTCGATCGCTGTCAAACAGGAACACAACAATGCAGCCCTCTGTTATGCAATATCGGAAAGCAGGGACATCAAAACATTAACAAGCCCTATGCAATAGTTCGTTACCACGCGGAAAAATGCTAGGATGCTAAATCAGATTTTTTCTCACCGCATCGTTTATTCGGTCTAACCTTACAAGGTAAAAAATCGCAGTATCTGCAGACGCGCGAGCCGTTGTCTTTCCTAAAACGTGCACGAATCCCTGGTTTTCCGCCGCTTTCGACGGCGCAGCTGGGCCCCCATGCCGTAACGTCACTGCGGCAGCCCTACGGCCTTGAAATCTAGTCCTGTGTTGCGCCGAGGCGATGTTGCCCGCCCGAAAGAGAGAGGGGAAATTGCCCCGCTGACGGCCTCAAACGAGCGCTCGCGCATTGGCAGCGGACGCTAGGAGTCTTACAAGCGTTGGGCTAGACATTTATGCTATCGCATTGGCAACTTCTAGAAGCGTTTACATGTTTTCCGCATTTTTATTCTATTCATAAAGTTCGTTTTGCAGACAAGGAAGAGCGGAATTTGGAGAACATGGCCCCAGTAAAGAGATTTATACTGAGACGTATTTTATTGCGCGGATGTTTTGTTCCGTCAATCCTAGCGTGATTGCTTTTGACCCCTCCCCCCCCCCCCCCCCACGGGACAAAACTAAAAAAAAAAAGTTCTAAAATAATACATAAACACGTTTAAATAAAATAGTCTTTGTAGTGAACAGCCACATTGAAACTACTGCATACTCCAAATGCGAAGGTTATGACCACGAAAGAAAGATTCCGAAGCTCTTTGACACATGCTGCTTATAGCTCTCAACGTAAAGTGGTTGCAAAGAAAATAGCAACTTCAAAGCCCAATGTCCGACCGCTACAGAATTATTGAATAATTCTGGGGTTTTAGCGCGCCGACACATTACCGGCGATGAGACGTGCCGTAGTGGACGGCTCCGGATTTATTTTAACCACCTGGGAATATCTATTAACGTAGACGAAATCTGGAACACACAAGCGTTTGCGCTTTTCGCCAACACCAGAAAAGCGGCCTCCAGGGCCGGCAACCGAACCCGCGTCTTTGGATAAGCTGGGCAACGCCAACCTACTCAGCCACAAGTGGAAAGTATCCCGTGGAGGCCAGCGGGGGCGTCGCCAGTTCCCGTACGCACAAAAGCACCTGTCAAAACAGTAATTCTGTGGCCCCCGGGAATGGCATCCTAGAATGGACGTTTGCGTAGTCGATAACGCACTCTGAGCGATTGTTGTTGCTCGCCAGACACAATCGTTATTTATTATCAAGGAGTACATACAGAAGCAAAATGGGGCCGCCAAAGCCTACAGGTGGGCTTGTGCGGCGTCGCCCGGCAGCAACGGCTTAACTCTGTAAAAAACACTCATTGACAGTGGTACTGAATAGGAAGGTTTAGAAAATAGACAAGCAAACAAGAGAAAAGAAGAAGAAGGAAAAGAGAGAAGAAGCACAAAAAAATAGAGAAAGAGGGAAGACGAAAAATTAAAGGGAGGAAAGACAAAAGGAAAGCAAACGACAACCGACAAACAGAAGAGACGCAGACAAAAGACAAACAAAGATACAATAAATCAACATAGGTTTCAGCTACATGGGTGGCAATTTCCTCATTGCAAGAAAACAATTAGACAACAAATAGCCACCAATCACCGCATACACATACATACTTCAGCATGTTTCTAATGCCAGCATAGCAGCACGCAAGTGTTTCCGCGTTGTTGAAGAGAACAATTCGTCAGGCAATTCGTTGAAGATAGCAGGAACATAATATGGCCGCGCAGCCATTCCGTAATGGGTACGGACCCTTGGCGTCATATATCGAGGTATGTGCCGCATAGGTATAGGTTTAACGTTGGGAGTACGGTAATCCGTGCAACAGAAATATGTTAGCACGACGATTTGCTTCAACAACGTATCGAATGACGGTAAACCACTTGCCATAAATACACTGTCCGAATCCGGCACGTGTGACTTATAAAGAACACTCTTGGCTATGTTTTTTAAAATATAGTTGACTGTCTTTTTCCAAGTAGCGGAGCAGTTAAAAAACAGCACATGCCATATCCGAACAACACTATAACCCAAAGTTTGAGCTAGTATTTTTCGAGCAGAGGAAGGCAGAAACACTTTTATGTTGTACAGCATACAAGCAGTAGTTCTAAGCTTTTTACATATGTGAGCCATGTGTGTGTTCCACGAAAGATCCCCACCAAAATGTACACTTAGGTATGTACAAAACCTTATCTAGGCACAACGAGGTCACCACGGTGAACCGGTTATTTATTTATTCCATTATTTATTTATTTATTTATTTATTTATTTATTTATTTATTTATTTATTTATTTATTTATTTATTTATTTATTTATTTTTGGGTTTGTTTGTTAGTTTGTTCAATTTCCTTGAGTGCCTAGGAATGACGAGAAAGTGTGTATTTACACACAAGCCGAAAACACACAAATGTAAAAGTAAAATCTCATAACGTCGCTTTATACTGGGCATGAACTCAAGGCTTCTCACAAATAAAATAATTACAGCCACTGTAAATAAATAAACACTGGGTATGGTAAAAAAAGGGATAATCAAAACCATCGCAACCTACCGAGGCATTTGGCCAAATAAGAACTTAATCCGTTCCCTTGGGCAGATGGAATCCCCACATTGCACCGAGTTCGACGTGCGCAAAAACGTAAGCTGGTTAAGGCATTGATCCATTCTTAAGAAAAGCGTTAATGCATGTGAATTTGTTGGAAGTAACAGACCTGAAACTCCCTCCAGCTGTTGCCATTATTCAAGCCGGTCTGCTTCAAAAATTGATCTGGTAAGGAAACTCCGCTTACTCGTAGGAAAACCTGACTTCAAACTCGGGCCCCAATCACTGTGCATGCTGTGCTGTGCAATGAAAGTTGTGATATGTTTGTATAGCAAAGCACATCGAGTGGTCGGAAGTTTGTAAAAGCGGAACAATTCTAGCAGCACGTTTCCGCGTGACTGTTTGTGAGTTGTGATCAGCATCCTTATGGTTGTTACATATTTGACTTGATGAAGGGCATTGGTTTCCCTCTCCTTCCCATTTCGGGCTCACTCTTCCTTGCCTCTTCCAACCTCCCAAATCCTCCCCCTATCAGTCTCTGAAACACCGCTGACACTGATTCCACGTTGTGCGAGAATACTTAGTCGTAGAAAGGCATCAAAAATGATGATTTATTTATTTATTTATTTATTTATTTATTTATTTATTTATTTATTTATTTATTTATTTATTTATTTATTTATTTATTTATTTGACATACCTTCAAGGCCCGAAGGCATTACAGAAAGGAGTGGGTGAATCAACACAAAAAAATGTGCAAGGTACAATGAAATCTTTCAACACGGTGTTTCATGAATGACGGTTTTGAACGTGTCGGTATCCAGGATGGTGGCGACCGTGGCGGGAAGGTGGTTCCATTCTTTGCTTGCGCTTGGGATCAATAAATTGCTGCAAAGTTTAGTACAGGAACGCGGCAGACCAACTTTTAAACGGTAGTCAACGCGAGATGAAATGTGTGACGGTTGGGTGATAAGCTGTTCTTTTAAGAAAGGGTTGTGGTGGTATATTTTACGAAAAAGTTAAAGGCGGAAGCATCTACGGCGGAAAGGAAGTTCTGGCAATTTAAGTGTTGTTTTCATTGAAGTCACGCTAGCATATTGGGAGTAATTGGATAAGATAAAACGTGTCGCGCGATTTTGGAAGGCCTAAATGCTGTTAACGAGAGTGATGTTAGACAGGTCCCAAATGGCACATGCGTATTCTAGTTTGGAGCGAACTAATGTTTTGTACAGAGTTAGCTTCAGTGATGATGACGCAGACGAGAAATTCTGACGCAAGTAGGCCAACATGCGGTTAGCATTGCTGCATATAATATCCACATGCATGTGCCAGGATAGGTTGCTGGTGATGTTTAGTCCAAGATATTTGTAAGGTGAGACAACTGAGAGAGGGCTATCATTGAGGAGATATGAATTCGGATTAGTAATATTAGTACGCTGTGATACATGTATGCATTTACATTTGGTGAAATATCTCCCCGAACTGTAACCGAATGGAACAACTTGCCTTTGTCTTCAATGATGTCTACTGACAGCATGTTCTATACGTAGTGATGGTCCCTTGCTAGGATTTCGCACTGATTTTTTTACAACTCTCGTTTCAGCAGTTTTATGTATTTATTGTGTGTTTTAAATGGCTGCTTTTATTATTTGTAAGTTTTCTGCGTTTAAACGTTTTATTGCTTCTCCGGCATTTGCCCGACCAAGTCTTAAAATAAGCAGTAAATAATTTAAAGCAAGAAAAATTATGAAGACTCTGCGAACGCGACCCCAATTGAAGTTGTGGTATTACACGCTACATATTTGCTCTAGCAAGAGTGCCGACGTAATTATATATTTATCTTATATGTATCCCAATTCCTGGTGAATAAAACTATTAGCATTACAAAAATCAGAGGACTCGATTCCTGTACGATTTACAAAGGTGGTGATTTTGTGTGATGATTCAATTGATCTCCCCTCTCCTTCCGCGTGAAAAAACCGTGAAAATAGCGGGAGGTTGTTGAATTTACTTACCGTTTGGGCGAATGCACCCCTGTAGCGTATAAATGTTTCTGTAATACGTTCGGGAGAGATTGTAGTTTTTCTATATTTATGCCTATGTTAAACCTGGTGGCGTCACTAAAGCCCTATGAGCAGCGCCACATACAGATTCGGAAAATTTAACCTGATATATCGCGTACACAACGACCGCTTTGTTTACCACATTCATTGGGCTCCAGCCAGAGTGGCCTTCACTAGAAAGCGAAACGCGACGCTTCGTGTAACTAGTTCAGCTGTTTAGTTAAAATCCTACATTGAAGCCGTAACTACAAGGCGCCTTTCTTCTCTGCATTTAGGGATGAAAATCAATTAAAAACACACGGGGTGAATAGCATGAACGGGTCAAGGGCATCAACCCCTTCGGCATACGCTCTTTCCATTTGGCTTAAGTGGCTGCGGGAGCCGGTTTAAGGATTCTTTAAGTATCCGTTCCATTAAACGGAGATACGTGCCTTGTTTGAAGACGCCTTCCGCCACGTGGCACAAGGGTGGTCGACCGCCTGCTTTCCGGTTTCGATATACCCTTGGATAAGCCGTATTCACTCGTTTCTGTCAGTCGTTCTGTTGAAAGAGCGTTATAAGTTAGAAAAGCGCCTTCCTTTAAACGAAAAAAAAAATGGCCCCCTTTCTCAACAAACACACGTGCAACCCAAGCGCTGTAGTAAAACTGAACGCAGAAGACAAGTTGCCTCCTGTATATATAGCCGTCGAGTTCCGGAGCTACGCCAGAGAAACGTCGTTGCCTGCGGCACCTAAGGAATCCCTCACTGCCTCTGCTAGAAGTCATCGAAGTCTTCGCTACAGCAGTGAGTCCGCTTTATGCCGGGCGGAGCGGTTCGGTGTGCCACCTTTGTACAAAACTGTACTTCCGCAATTTATGTAGGAAACCTCAGCCTTACGCTGGTGGTCGGAATTTAAAACAGAGCACGCACCTTGGAAGTCGTAGCTCCTGTTCTTAATTGGGGGTTGTCCCTCGCGTGAAGGTAAAACAGTGTACAAGCGCCGAGGGCGGCCTTAAATTAAACTTTGCCATAAAATGAACACGCGCTGCATTCCGCTCGCACCTCTCACCCTTACAGTGCAGAAGTCCTAGAAGGTGCATAATTAAAACGTGGATGCCCAGATGAACTTTAACATTTCAATTGGTGCACTAATTTAATTTTCATGGGAACTTTTCAAGTTTATTAACGCCTCTTAACAACAAAAAACTGCCATAGGTGATTCGACGACAAAACGAACCTGCGTCCACACGCGATATTTTTTTTTGTTTCTACTCCTATTTTTATGAGCAGTACGCAAGCAAGAAAATAGCTTAAATCTGCACTCCTTTTTCCTGCGACGTGTGCACGGGCAAGAAAAAAAAATGCAAATGTGGCGCGGGTGAGGCGCCATGTTCGGTGGGCGCAGTTTTTCGCAACTTTGGGGCTTTGCGCACGGCAAGGATTCATCATTCTGAATAAATTATGTTTGAAACCCAATGTTAAACCAAAAGGAGAAGCAGGTCAAGAAAGCTATTGCATTCTTCCGGTAAAAATAATTATAAATAAATGTGAAATCATGCAAGACGCTACATTGTCTGTTACTGTGAGGCCCCCTAAGCTAGACTGTCGCTTATTTTGAAGCCCCCTGTCTCCCTATCTGTAATTGTGAGCAACTTGGAAGTTATAGGTAATTACTACCACATATTTGCAAAAAACATCCGCAAAATATCGTTCGTCAGAAAAAATATAACTATACGCAAAGAAATATTGAATGCAGTGCTTTTTTTTCGAAGTGCGTAAAGTTGAAAATACAACTAAAACACCTCTTCTAGATTTTTTTCAAAATTGTGGAAACGAGAATCCTGAAGAGGGCCAACAACTCCGATGAAGAACATGTTGCATCATTTTGTTCGTGCCGAAGTTATAAATGGCTGAACTCACGTGTTCGAGACGCGCCTCCGTGCCGGGTACTTCGCAATTGCAGCCGCTTTCCTGGCTTCGCGCTTTCATAAAAAGAATGTGTGTTCGCAATTCTGCGGCCACACCAGGGCCTCACAATAAAAATGAGCAATAAGCTAGCGAGCTTCTTTGTATGCACAACCATGACACCTGATCATCCTGGGACATTCCAGGAGCGCATAAACTTATCGTGAGGCAAGTAAAGAGCCGGTTGTAACGAAGGGCCTAACATGTTAAGCTGTCAAAATTGGTTTTCAGTATTTACGATGCAGCCCTCTCTATTTTCCGGTTACTTAGCACCGCAGAATAAAGGACCTCCTTTCCTATGCTCCTAACAAGAAATTTGACCGGCTCTGTTGGACAGTGTGAACGTCCAAGATATAAGGAAAATGTAATAAGTATTTCACATTAAGTTTGTGGTTATGATCATGTCTTCTAAGAGGCTTAAATAGAAAAGAAATGGTTTTTAATCTCATCCACGTCATCCGCAAAGTACCAGGCGTCCGCGTTATTTCACTGTATAATCATTCCAAAACACTCACGCCTAGGACTTCTGCCAGTAACTCGGCCTTTGACGGGAGCCTTGTTACAACTTACTCTAACGAGGGCTTTTTCGCGCTATACGCGTGTCCTGGTAAATTTAGGTGTTTTTCCAAAGTTGAAATAAGTTGCAGTTTTCATTTTCTCTTCATTTAAACGAGCGCTTCGTTTTTAACAAGTGGGCAGCACAAGGTCATTCACGGTAGTCATCACACCAAGAAAAATCGGTTAACCTGCAGTTTTTTTATTGTTAAAACAAGAGCTTCGCGTGCAAACGAGGGATTTTTGTTGGGTCTTCGTCACAGGCGTAGCTGTCATATCGCTAATTCAAGAAAACATCGCAAATAAAAACAATGAAAAACGCGGACATTTCTTTTAAAAGTACGTTAAACTTTAGAAAGTCCATGGTGTGGCAGCAGAATTAGTACAGCACTCAACAAAGTTAGAAAAGCAGCGGCAGTTTCGGTGCACACGGCACAGAGACGTGTCTCGAACGCGTGATTTCCGCGGTTTATAACTGAAGTACACAAAAAGATGAAACATGTTTTTCAACTGTACTGTTGTCCCTCTTCAGGAGTCTCGTTTCCCCAATACATAAAAAATCACTAGCGGGATTTCTTTATTTTGATTTCTGAAGTTTCGTATTTTGAGAACATGCAGAGCAGTTAATATTTTTGCGGATATATATATTTTTCTAGTCAAGCGATTTTTCCCACATATTTTTTTTTCAAACATTTGGTTGACATTACCCATCACTTTCAAGTTTGTCACGATTGCAGAGCCAGATACGGAGATAGGGGACGTCAAACTAAGCCATAATTTAGTGCCTGCCCTGAATTCACAATAATATTGTTTTGTTCATGACTAAACGCAAAAGCTGTCTTGACCTGTTCCTCATTTTAGATTGGCCTTTGTTTTCAAACATACTTTATCCAAAACGACCAAACCTCGCCGTGGGCAAAGCCCCGAAGTTGCAAAAAACTGCAGCCGCAGAAAATCGCTCCCCAGTCGCGCCATTTTTTCAATTTTGTTCTAGCGAAGCACGTGCACTAGAAGAAAAGGGTTGTAATTTTAAGTTATTATACGGCTTACGCATAACTCATAAAATTATGGGAAGAAACAAAAAACGTGCGTGTACAGGCACGTTCACGCGAATATTCTATAAAAGTATAGTAGTAAAAATTTCAATCACATCAATATAGATAGTGGTAATAATTATTGTAGGAGCATACTGCTACAAGATAAATGCATCACTTTTTTGTAACGGAGTCGTGCGTAAGGAAGGGCAGTAATAATAATGACATTCACAATTCTATATCTGTTGTGTACAGCAATTTCGTCTTTCTTCCGTGTTTATTGGTCATTTATTTTCGACATCCACAGAAAAAAAGGACGTCACCTTCCCGTATGCGTGATCGCGAGAAAACACATTTCTTTGCACTGAACATTATATATGCAAAATATATTCATGTAAGGAACAAATACACTCAGACGAAGGAAGACTTGCGCAGAGAGTTGATCAGTTTTATATTTTTCCGTACAAAGCTTCCCGAAAGGGTTAAAGGCAAAGGTGACTGAGCACGCGGTGGTTGAAGAAGCGAATTCCGAACATGCAAGACAGTACGCCGTGTTAGGTGAGGTATCGAAGGTAGTGATCGAGAGATTTCTGGCGATGGTGAGCGTTGAGAACTGGCTGATGAGGGTGCTGTCCTGGGTCTGGTTAAGTAGAAATAGGCACCGCCGGAGAAGCAAAGAAACGGTTCAAAGGGAGATTTACAGGAGATGAAAACTAGGCTTCATCAAAGTTTTACGAAGCTACAAGCATAGCCCGTAATTTCTAACACTTCAACCGATACCTTTGAACTGAAAACAGTGCTCCACTCATTCCCATGTAAAACTGCAATGCCAGCGACTGAAGACCCGCAATATGAATGCAGAGTGAGAACTTCGTGGGAGCTGTGCGGGAAAGTATGCACCTGATCAGTACAGACCACGGGGAGACAAGCGTTCTATGTATGCGTTCGCCCAACTGCTAGGTGTTTCGGCGTTTTCCATTCGTTTTGCGGCAAGGCGAAAAAATAAAAGCTCCCGTAAAGAAGACTTTTACATTGCTTGAACGCCAAACCATAAAATTCTAGGTTTTCCTTCAGTTTAAGAAGCAGTCCCGTTTGACCCGTCTATAATTATCGATACGCACTGCACATAAATATGTTTTGGAGTTGCCCCAGCCAATATCTGCAGACCCGGTGAACACGTTTTTGTAAGTAGAACGCTTATCTTTCAAGGGGACAGATGCGGATGTGAGGGGCAAGTGCTTCCGCAGGTGCTAAACGCAGATTTATTCCTCAATAAGTGGTTTCCACGCTTGGCGGCGTTCTCAACTGGCAATCTGTCGGACTACGGTTGTACCCACCAAAATCTATAACGATAGAAACATTTGCGCTCCCGATGGTCCTTCAATTGAAAGTAGCCAAAAACAATAAACGCAATGGCTGCGGAGGTTAGTAAAAAAGATTGGAACTGTGCAGAGAATATGGCCTAGAATGCACACTACCTCCAGCCGGCAAAATTTGTTTTGAACCTACCCTTGATAGCAGACCTAGTATAAACTAGCACTGCAGAAATGTGTATGAGATCGAGATTACCCAGTTTATCCCCGAGAGAAAAAATGAATACAAACAAACTAACAAACAAACAAACAAAAAACAAATAAATAAACAAGCAAGTAAGTAAAATAAATTCAGTACCAATCATTCAGAAATCAATCAATCATGAACGGTTGGTAATTCAAGCGGGAAAACGTGTTACCCTCTTTGGATGTAGATGCAGGTCGGGTGGTCTGGTGGCTACTGGACCACCGCAATCAGTTACCGTGATTGAAGGGCTGCTTACTTTAGATTTTCGCACTGTTTAGTCAGCCGTGCTTAATGTTTCTGAAGACTTCCATTTTGGAGAACTGGAACATTTGGTTTGAAGGCCACATGAAAACAACTGAGAGCTTTTCGCTTACTGGTATATAGAGCACATAAAAAGCACATGGCCATTTCTTTTCAGGAAGGTTGTCGATTGCAGAACATGGTGCAAAGTCATAAATGCCTGGAATATAGACTAGTGGGGCGTTCATGGCCTAGGCATGCTATGCAATGTGGAACGGCATAACGTTCCGGTCATTCGTTCTTGCCGCCGTGCCGTTGCAATAAGACGATACTGTTATAAGGGCGGTGGAGCGCATTCACCGTATTATCTGTCAAACTACTCCTTCCCCCAAGTCTGATGTGCAAGCATGTGGCTCCATTTGTGGATAGGGGGGGGGGGAGGGGTAGGGGGGGCGTGTAGGGGTTGGTTAGCAGAGCTTCCCTTTGTTTTTCTTGCAGTGCCCGTTGCTAGGTATAACATTTACCAAGCACACTGGACGAAAAATAAAATGGACAGATTGTTTCGAAGGGGTGCAAAACAACCTCTATCAGATAGTAGGCTAATAGTTAATAATAAAAATTTTGTAAGGAACCGGGGGTTTTTGTTAAAGTACCTGGTACATAACGAGACAGACAATCGCTTCCCGTATCAATTTGCTCACTGGAATTCCTTTTTATTCCGGTGTCACGAAGCGATGAGGGGACATAACTGGTGAGTTAGCATTCTTATGTGATATTCGTTTAATATGTGCAACCATTACAAGGTCACCTAGATACATCTTATATTTTACAGGAATTGTGTAGCCAGTCTGGGTTAGCGTGTCTACGGAGGTGATTCCTAGTAAATCTTGTTAATTCTATCTGCAAGGGGCCGCTCTGAGTTACAACTAAATGAAGTTGGAACTAACCAAATAAAAACAGCAAACGACAATAAGGGGCAGAAGAGACCGATGACACTTCGAAGCTCGAAAAACCCTGTGACTGCCACTTGCCTTTTGCCAATAAAGGCATCAAACACCACTTTGTTTCTCCCAAAAGCAAATCTAGCGAAAAGCCGCACATCTGCCTTATTAAAACCTCAAGAAGTGAGTGGTTTAATTTGACCCGGCCACGAGTTTCCAAAAGACGGCGCGCTAGGCTTCGTTCTCGTCATCGTCGCCATCGTCAGAGATAGGTTTTAATTTTGACCTAAGAATTACTCACTGGTCCGCGCCCCCACACACACACCTCCAGTTACGTTATCATTGACGTAGTTCGCAATTAACACAAACTTCGAAACGTCCACAATGTGGGATGCCCAGAATGTCAACGTGTTTTACCCTATTTTACCATCGTCGTTCACGCTGCTTCGTGTGTACACACGGGGTGCATTTCCCTAGTCTCGTGCCCACCGCCAATTGAGCCAGTGCGGTGGCGTGTAATTCCAATTGTTCGGGCGCGGAGCCAACTAGAGTTCCAATTAAAGGCTTTTTACACATATTATTGTTAAGAAAATGCCTGGGCCAAGGAGTAGAGCAGAAATATTCGCAAATTCGAACTAGTGAATTCGGATTACCGAGCTTTCACTAAACAAGTCTGACATTTAAGCAATGTATAACGGCAAATTTTTACGGGTTCTTTTGTAAAAAAAATTAAACATTTTAGAAATACGTAAAACCCCACGCACAAAATTCCATTAAATAGAGCAATGCGAGTCCCTTTTTTACTTCACTGATACTTAAACCTCTACCGCAAAGTCAGCTTGTGTTCATAATTATTTGTCATGTTTCTTTGTTCATTGGTTTACGTTGCGCAGCGAAGTAGTAATAACTCTTTCGCCTCAATTCTGACACCCATCCATCACCGTTGATCTGCCTTCGTGCGAGTTTTTAACGGCATGAAAAATTGGCGGCTGCTTGATTGACTTTTCTTGTACAGTATAATAAAACGATGCCGGGAACTCGTCACTAGGCGCAGGATCACGTGCGCTTAGAGTTTTTCTTTCTTTTTTGCGAGCCGCTGCAATCAGGAGTGCAAGACTGGACAAGGGGGGGGCGCTCTTCACTAGACTCAGGCTTAAGTGCGGTCGGTAATTTCTGTGCTCATTATTTCAAAGCAAAGATTTACTACATTCGTCCAGCGGATTCTTGGAGGATGCGCAAGGTCACTTTTTGACAAGAGACCCACCCCCCGCGACGCACCCCTTGAACCGCATTGTGTGATTCGCCGGGCACGCGGTTTGCGCTTGCGGGGGCCGACAGCGGTCGCCACCGCCGCTGCGGCCGAGGCAGCCGGCCCCACCGCAGCCTGCCATGCATGCGGCGGTGGGTCGTGTCGGGCAACGTGACTCGTCTCGCGCCCGGTGAAAAGAAAAGAAACGGCGCGTTCGCCCTGGCGAGCGCCGCATTCGTCCGGCCTCTGAGCGTTGCACGGAACCGAACGACCTTGAGACGTGGTCGGCATTACAACTAAATCAAAGGTTAACCAAGCAAAAGCAAGGCTCAACCGGGCTAAGCCAAGCTTTTGCCTCGCATATCCAAGGTTAGTTGAGCTACGCCGTAGCTATTTTTTTTTCTTTTCTTTTCTCGAACCCTCACAAGACGCACATTCAAGCGTGTTCACTATTTACTTCATGGAGAGTGAAACCAGGAGTTTAAACAGCTATCTTTTTAAAAAGATGCGCTTGCAGCCCCAAAACACCGGAAAAATCAACCTAACCTGACGGTGCTTTCGCACCTTAAAGGGGCACTGACACAAAATTTTGAAGGCGAGATAACTTCGGAGATAGATTGGTGGGAACACATATACATCATCTGCAAAATATCAGCGGCGAATACAGCCTAGAACATATTTAAAATCAATTTTGAAGTGTGCGAAACGCAACCGAGCAGCCAGCAGAGGACCACGCGCAATTGTAAATAAACAACATCCAAACACGTCACGAGTTTGCGTTTGCCGCTTCCGCACTACCGGCGTTTTTAGCTGGCTCGCCCGGCTCGCCGCTCCAATCGGAGGGCCGGGGGGCGGAGCTTCTGCTCTCGAGAACGAACGACCCGATCGTTGGCGGCGGAGGCAGCGGAGGCGCCGTGATTTCGTCAGCTAATCGGGCAGCTGGCCGCGACCAAAGTTCTACAGCGATTCCAGGCACTCTGTTTCTATTACTGTTTATTACCATTGGATGCGAAAACGCGCCGAAGGCACGAACAGCTCACTGAGCTAGCCGCACGGTCGCTGTGCAGGCGGCGGCCACGGCCGCGAAGTGGCCCAGGCCGGCGCAAGTAGCTCGAGTGATAGCTTGTTACCGCTGCACGAAATTGTCCCCAAGTCCCGACCATGGTGGCTTACATGAGAAAGGAGTTAATGATGCGATGGCGGGTTGAATTAAAAATTGTCATCTGCACCGCTTACGAGAGCGGCACCCGAATATCCGCCGCAGTGCTGAGCCGAACACATCTGTAGGCGGACCTGTAGGCAGACCGGCCGGCTGCTCCCAGCGCGCGTCTTGCCACCCACCGTCTCGAGCGTCCCGCTGGTCGCGCGTCGTTCTTCAGCCGCGGTAGCATTTGCACTCGCAGCGCCTGCGTCACATCCACGGTCGCTTTTTAATTAAGCGCCTCACGAGATCAGTACGTGGGGGCATTCGCAGAAACTGCCGTCGATGCAGATTCGACACTGCTACGGCGGCTCTGCTCTGTGATATCCCTCCGACGGTCACGTGGTCAGCTTTGTTCACACAAAATCCACAAAATCCACAAAATCCATCATTTCGCGGCACTCGCTGAAACCGAAACTGCGACTGGCCGCATTGAAAATGCCTCTAATTAAACAACCGTCGCACACTGAAGCAAATGAGGTTTCTACAGATTATAAGTAGGTCACTAGCTACTTATCGCAACAAAAAAAACAAGATGCAAAATTTTTGTGTCAGTGCCCCTTTAAGTTCAGTTGACAAATATTTCCCGATTGGAATTACGTATGAACGCGTGAGAAGTTCTTTTGCTTTTTGTGCGCCATTATTGCGTCGCCAGTTCACGCCGAGTTCGTGAAGCCGGTGGCCGCGGGCTACAGCGCGTGGTAATGCCCTTCACTTTGTGAGATGTGACTTCCTGTCGACAACACACTCCGGGCCTGCCAGTCATCGAGACCTTTCAGAAGCAAGTTGGGAAATTATTACGCGGTGCAACAGCATGGTCACTTACGAAGGGAGACGGGCCGCCAACTCTGTTCTTTCTTCAGCCTTGCACAACCATTGGAAGCTGCGCCAATTTTTTGTAGTAATCATTTTGCCGTTGTAAATTTGCGTAAGAGAGATTGTTATTAGTTAGATATCCAAGAAACAGCGTGAAGCGTTGAAAATTGGCGGCAACAAAGCCGAATGAAGAAAATAATTGGATTAAGGCAGACTCTACAAGTTCTAAAGGCGAAAAATAGCGCAAAGAAACGGCACGGAAGACGAGAAAGAGACAAACGCGGGCTCTGAAGGACAACTGAATGAATTTTATTGCCAGCAGGCAATATAAGAAAATCCAGGAAGAATACAAAAACAAGATACACTTAAGATTGAAGAAATGCTATCTCCTTGGGCAACAAGTCGACAGACGGTTTGCTGACACATGCGCCCACTCGCTCAGCATACAAAAAGCTTCAAGGATCTCGCGTGTTCGCTGGTCACCATAGCGCTTAAGTACAAGCTCATTTTGTTAAGCTAGGTGACCAAAACTACTGGTGCACTAGCAACATTTTTTTAGTGGTGGTCTATGTACACGGATTAAGGGAGTATAACCTTGTCTCCTACTTTTCGTAAACCCAGTGGCCGTTTCCGTTAAAGTGATTCGTCGAACTGGTCAATTAATTGTACTAGCATTACACTCTTGGTAGTATGAGAAATTTGTCGTGTTAGACGGGCACCCCGATCGAAATGATTCGTTGTATTGCATTACGCCGATGAGGCACTTAGATATATATATATATATATATATATATATATATATATATATATATATATATATATATATATATATATATATATATAATATATATATATATATATATAATATATATATTATATATATAGATATATATATATATAATATATATACAGAAAGATAGGTCAGCAGTCTACAACGCCAAAGGAAGCATAGGGTGTGGTTAGGCTCTTTTTCTTTTTCACTACGGTTAATGAAGTAAACATTTTTTTTAATATGCAGAAGAAGAAAGAAAGAAAGAAAAAAACACGCGCCCAGAGTGGGGACCGAACCCACGCCTTTCGAAAGGCGTGGGGGGACCGAACCCACGCCTTGGGGGGACCGAACCCACGCCTTTCGAAAGGCGTGGGTTCGTTCCCCACTCTGGGCGCGTGTTTTTCTTTCTTTCTTTCTTTCTTCTGCATATTAAAAAAATGGTTACTTCATTAACCGTAGTGAAAAAGAAAAAGAGCCTAACCACCACCCCTATGCTTCGTTTGGCGTTGTAGACTGCTGACCCATCTTTCTGTATTCCTCAACGAGCCCCTCATTTCCTTACTATATATATATATATATATATATATATATATATATATATATATATATATATATATATATTTACGTTCACCTTTCCTTTCAGCGCGCACACTATTTTACGGTTTCAATCCATTTGGATCCGTGTCATTGCATCATTACGTACCCTCTCTCATCTTATGCCACGTAATTATGTTTTACTCTCCATTATTTCCATATCCATATTATCCATCCTAACCCTAATATATCCACCCTAATTAATATCATCGCATTCTTAATCCCTCTCAATGCATTTTTATTTCCCATATTTTTCACGTTAGCCCTGATAATTCGTCTTCATCCATCTTAATATGACGTAGAAATAACAATGGGCATATAAGACTACAGCACAGATATTCTTGCTAATCTGTTTTAGTTTTCCAGATTCACAGTAATCCCGCCCTAATTAGAATTGTTATAAACGCGAAGCAATTATTAATTAAAGCGGCAGGCCATTTTTCAATATTTATAGACGTCTGGCGTGCGTTTGCTCGCTACAAGACCTCCGTGGGTCAAATGTGTTTTTGTATCATGTGTGCCAATGCCAGCGTCAATGGAGGAGACATATGAGGCTTTTGCCGCATGAGGTTAGGAGGTGCGTCAGCCAAACACAACAGTCCGTCAGTTAATATTACTTGTAATTATCACCATCTTGCTTTGCGCGTATTTCTTGACAGTAGCAAGTAGTGAGGGATACTTTATATATGAAATACGCTGCATTGTAGTCCCACTAACGACCAAAAATTACATACTTTTAAAGCGCGCCCGGCAAAGGATGTGAAGCTCATTTTCCTGATCGCAGTAGCGCACTCTTGTCGCAGATCAACAAGGACTGCACCATGGTTTCTTCGAGTACAACTGCTTGCGTCCTTGCCGTGGTGTCCGTCGGCTTGTTCGTGTGCTGCACTGCCCAACTGGTTGGCGGCTGGCACCCACAGACGGACACCGGCAACGAGCATTACCACAAGCTTGCCCACTTGGCCGTATCTCAGCAAGTCCAAGGCCGCAGGTTCTATGACACTGTGCTGAAGGTCACCAAGGTGGAGACGCAGGTGCGCTTACGAAAGGCAGCTATGCAACGCCGACGCTTTGTGCGTGCTAAATGCGCACATACATGAGCATGTAATATGAAATGCCTGTTCCTCACTGGCTTATTTTGATAAGTATTGGAGCCAACCTTGGAAGCTGTGCGCTCTCTGCGCACGAAGTGCTCGAAGACTGAAGCGGCATGATGCCGATTGTTTAAACAGCTTCCTTCGTTTGAATACCTGGTTCTGAGAGTGCACTTTTAGTACGGATGGTCACATAGGTACGTAATATAGATAGCATTCTGCATCGGAAGCGTAATCCACGGTCCGAATGTCCCTTTTTCATAAAAGCTCACATGGTTGCCCGGCAGTATCCGTAGCTAATTTATGGCACCACTACCAAGTTATTAAAGCGGCTTAAAGCACATTTCTATTCACCAGTACTATTTAATATTCATTGCACAAATATGAGGACCTTCTGCAGATATCTTTTCTAGATAACGAGTGTTTCACATATACGCAGAAAAGAGGTAAGAAACCTGACGGCAACAGAATATCAGCTTCATTTTACCACAAAAGACTAAGACGTTTAACCACTAGCATCTTACTGAGAACGTGAACGCACTCGTGATTAGCTATCGGCAGAACATAAAATTGAAAAGTCAAATGAAGAAAAAGGTTGTGCCTCGAAATAACTTTTTAATTCTTTTCAAAAAGGTTGGGTCAAAAACGCTCGTCCTTGCTTTTTCTACTTCCTGCGTATCATTCTAAAAGCCTTGCTGCATCCACATCAGAAATGATCGCCGACAGGCCCAAGTGGCTGTCCTTCTGTGTTTCTGTTTAACATATAAACAACGAATAAAATTCCTGATATCGGACGGAGCTTTCAGCCGATTGTCAGCACCAATAGAAACCGTTTAACTAATTGACACCAGAAATGATAATTATAAATAATTCAAGATTTCATCTACTTCTGTGACCTTCGCCTCTGAAATATAACATTGTCCCCAACCACGTAAAATTTCGTGGCGTGTCTCGACGTGCTGATTAAACAAAACCAAATTCAACTTCCTCTTCCCCTTCTGCCAAGTATTGGAAGCTTTTAGGTGCAATATTAAAACGAACTCTTTGTTTTCTTTTTCTGAAATACTGGATACTGCGCCCCTCAAACTGTGTTTTTACTGTCTCTTCCCAGACTGTCGCTGGAAGAAACTACCGTATTACCTTCAAGACAGCTGAATCAACCTGCCCGGTGACGGCCGTCTACTCTAAGAAAGCCTGCCGACCCAAAACTGGACAGGTAAAGAAGCACAGTCGTATGCCTACTGAGAATACTAATTCCCTCTTAACTACAGGAGCTTATTTTCGGACCAAGCGAAAAAAATTGAAAATAATAGGATTCGTCCCGTTTTCGGGTTTAATCGCCTTGTTCTTCTTCGTTTCTCCTTTGTGTCACTTTTATTAAAGCTTGGATCTAAGGGGCCCGTTAACCCGTACGCACAAGTTCCCGCTTGAGTACCCACTTACGAATAAGACGCCAAACAGTCGAAGTCGGCCATGGCCAATCAGCCGATGGCCAGAAAACCCGACGGAAACGCCACCTTACCCGAGCCCTAGTATCAGTTTCGGGCAAACGACTTGTTACATACACAGCGCTCAAATCGTAGTTGAGAATTTATTCCCACACTTGTCGCGTTCGGGCAAGCTGGACCCAGTCTTTAAACATTTACACACGCACACAACCTTGCCACCATGCAAATACAGTTTCGATGGTGTAACCAAAATGAGCCAGCAAATTCGAATGTGTGCGTATATTTTGGTATTCTTTGCTACACTGGGCATTTTCAGGTTGTCACCCAAGTACCTGATCTTGATGCAGTGTTGCCAATATTCACTTTTGTGGAGTTCTGGAATTTCAATTCGTTATTTAATACAATTGTTTACATCGCACCGAACATTGCAAGATCTAGTCCAACACGTAGAGCCCAAATTTAAACGCTATTTGGCTGAAACCCTCCATTTCGGCGCTTGCATAAAGAATTCAAAGCCGGTAATCTAACAAGTTGATATGGATGGCTGATTCAAAGCAGCCTAAAATCGAACGACTGCGAACCAGCAAAAAAATGATTCAAAAGAAGCGCTTACTCACCAAAATATGTTCCTCACAATAAAACAAACGTGTATCAACTGAGCGTGTTGCACGAGTAGATTGATTGATTGATAACGGGGTTTACCCTCCGACGATACACAGGCGTTGAGGTGGCGCGCAGTAGGGGAGCACTCCGGGTTAATTTTCACGATGTCAGGATCTTTAAAGAGCGCCGAATCTCGAACAAACCGGCGTTTTCGGTTCTCGCC
Organism: Haemaphysalis longicornis; assembly: GCA_013339765.2. NCBI lineage: Eukaryota > Metazoa > Arthropoda > Arachnida > Ixodida > Ixodidae > Haemaphysalis > Haemaphysalis longicornis. The sequence continues at coordinate 11,961 of JABSTR010000794.1, read as the reverse complement.
GCCATCTAAAGGGATTCAGCATCTAAAGGTCCAACGAGACGAAAGATTCAACAGTGGATATTCCGTCTCGGTGGACCTTTCATCTCGTTCGACATTCAGGCTCCATTGGACCTTCAGACTCGGTGGATCTATCGTCTCGTTGGACATTCAGGCTCGATTGGACCTTTCGTCTCGTTGGATCTTTCGTCTCGTTGGACATTCAGGCTCCATTGGACCTTCCGTCTCGGTGGATTTTTCGCCTCGTTGGAAATTTTGGCTCTTATTGTAAATGAATGTCCGGAGCACTCTAAAGATACCTTCAATGACGTCTACCGCAGTATAGTTGTGGGACTTTCTGCATTTTCACATGCAATAACTTTTACACGATAATTTGAAGTGAAATGTACACCGGGCACCTCTGTTTAGGTGGTAAAATTTGAGTCTTCCTGCAACGCTATCGACGAAAGCAAGCTTGGTCACAAGTACGTTGCTGCGAGTGCCGAAATATGACTTCAGTTTTTCATTCGGACCTTTTTGGTATGGCAAGCAACTCTAGCTAGACAGGCGCTACACAGCAGAATACAGTTTAGATGAGGGGATTAATGTACATGGCGTCAAATGTTAACTTTGGAAGTGCAATTTTCCTACTGTATTCTGCCTAATTTTGTGACAGCTCTCACATTTTGCTTTTGTATGAAAGAGCCAGCTATGTATTAAAAACGTTGCTATGCCACTATTTATTGTTTGAGCACCACGGGAGAAGCATTGGTGACAGGGCTTTATTTTCGTGCTGTACACAGTCCAGTATCGATATGATGCAGGGTTTTTCGTCCTCTAACCAAAGCAAATGTGGGGGCTACCGTATTGGGAGAGTTTTATAAAGTGAGAACGAGTGCTTTTTTTCACACATTGGGCATTCTGCTGTAATTAGGCATTTTGGTGTATTTTCCCCAATGTATAACTTTAGACTGGGCGCAGACTGGTTTTTTTGGTGCCAACGTGGATATTATGACGCCATTCTTTCTGCTGCATTTTCACTTGCTATATCCGTAAAGGGGTCATTTGCCTTTGATACAACACATACATATATTATTGAAATCTGTGACAGGTCACTACGGTTTAACTACGTTTTGAAGAGCCGGAGAACTAGAACCAGACGACGAATCAGTATCAAATAGGGCTCCTCTCCCGCGCTGCATGGAATAACAAATGCAACCTGTTCAGCGCCTGTGTTCAGTCTTACCTTTCTTCGTACCGTCGTTTGCGCTGTTTTTCTTAGTTTAAATGCAACATGTTTTTGATGACAATGCAAGTAGGTACATGTAGGCCTACAATCAGTGTCGCATCATGGCCGCCATAGGAACAGTGATGGTTGGTATCACCCAACGGGACCAACCGCTTCCGCGCACTGACTAGCCAGAGTCACTGTGAATACCTGATAGTGACGCTCGCCAATCAGTGACAGGGAGCGCTTCTTCCGGTTGGGCAAAATCAAGAGATACTGACAATTTTCCGTGGCGAAACGACATCGGCGAGGATTGCTGTACTGGATAGGAGCAGTCTGTCTTGATTTTTACACAACGGCCAAACCGCTTCAGCTCAGTGACTGGAAAGTGTAACGACCAATAATTTACAGTGACTCGGCCTAGTCTGTGAGCGGAAACGGTTTAACCGATTGCGTGAAACCAACTGGAACTGCTCCCATGGCCGCCATGTTGCGTGAGTGATTAGATCATTACCGCCTAGGCCTACACCGGGAGAGAATTTGGGAAAAACGAAACTTGTGTCCTTTTTGTATTCGCTCCTTAAATTTGTGTTTTGCAGTTTTTACTTCAAACTGGCGTGCCGTCGGATCTTAACCGTTCAGAATGCAATTGTAATATTCGGTGTGCGCGTTTCTGACAGTAAGGAGCGCACTTGAGAAAAATGTGAAACTTGTAACTGTAGTACTTTTTGTAATATCTAGGCTCAAAGGTTGAACAAAATTATGCTCTTAGTGGAATTTGACTTTTTATTGCGAAAAATAAATTCTTGACCGCAGCAGAACTTTTTTACAGAATGTACACCAGACGCAAATTGAGAATAAGATTTAGAAATTGTCCCTCGGAAATATTTTGTAGCTAGACGTCGGTAAAGTTGGCCGAGGTGCGTGGGCATGTAGTGCCGATTCCACCTTGTCGCGTTTTAAAATTTTTGACAGTTAGGCAAATTTTTTCCCGGGAAATGTTGCTGAATGCGACATTGGGGTAAGCAGGGACTGACATACAGATATTCAAGCAAATCGAAGAGGTCGACCAGCCACCCTTTGTTTGCGCTTATTTGAAATTACCCTACCAGTGAATATAAGATAACACAGCAAGTGAACCTATTTTCAGTGTACCTAATATCATGAATTGAATTTACCCGAAAGCCTAGACGAAATGCCTCTACACGGAATGCTTGATGACTGGAAATTTAGTACAATCAGGTAGAAGCTGGGCTAACACTGCAAGATCGTCTTTTGCACTCGAATTCAAACGTGCAGGAAGGCTAAATAAAAGAGCGCCTTTTTGCAGTTCACCTGCACGATCAGTTTATTGGTGAACATTCAACTGCTATTTTCCTGCTTTTTGTAAAAAATGGTTTATCAGCACGCATATTTTTATAGTTAAACGTAACCAAGACAATGCAAATGATGTTACAATATTCCTCCTGCACTTCGTACGTATCGCAGGTTAAGGCCACTTGCACTGCTGTGATCTACGAGGGGCTCGGCCAGCACCAGACTACTGTGAACTCCTTCACCTGTGGCTGAGCTGCCTCCTAATCTTTGTTGGACGGGTGGCCGCCCCAGAGGCATCTTTAGTAGCACGGTGTTTTTTCAAATGTTACTCCGCTTGTTTGCTACGCCAAATAATAAAGAAAAAAAAACAGGAACTTCAGTGAAATTGATGTCTGTTTAATATAAATGTGTTCATTAAACCCACACACATTGCGAGTCTCCGCTTGAGCTGTTACTTATATTTCAGACACGTTTACCGCATTGATACTGCTATTCCCTTAGGTACACCCTTTGTCGAAATTTTCTAGGACAAAACGAAGTGTTCTGGGCCAGAAAGAATTCAAAGAATGAGCTTTACCTTTAAAATGACAAGATTATTTCATGAAAGTAAGAAAAAAAGCTGTTCTCTCTGGCGTTCAGGCACAAACCATTTCAGCCTCGCTCGGGACGTGAGCTTGTACATTGAATGTTTACTGCCGGTGCAGTTAGAGGTTGGCCTAGTAGATTTTTACAAAGGCTGTGCATGTATTGCTTTTTACGACCAGTGAAATTCCAGACTTGAAGTACGTGAAACAAAAACCCAGAAAACAAAACAGGTGGACACACTCAAAACTTAACTGCCTAAAAAACCCAAAAATATTTCTGCAGTTTGTTTTCTGTTATGATTATTTGGTTATTCCTAGTGCCTCTCAGAAGCCTCAGGTTAAGAATAGGTACAGGCTGCTGCTTTTCCAGCGAAACAGAAGAGAAGACGGAAACTCTGTGTGGTTTTAAACTATCAATCGTGGCAATGCTTGCTACGTCGACGTGTAGACTGCCCATTGTTTTCTCCATTTATTGCATTCGCTGTCCTCGTATATCCAGGTTTTTCCAGCAAAATAACTATGCTTAATTCCGGAAGGTCAGATGTGCCGATACCGAGCCTCTGTCCGGCTTGGCTCACGTTGCCCCCCAGGTTGCCTCGAATAAAAGTAGTCAGCTGACTCTGCTTACTACTGTAGCACATTTACAACATGCTGAGCTATCTCTTCTTCATGTTTGATCCATAAATAAATGGTTTCCTGTTAGTTTCTAAGGTCCTTGTTCGTAGCTTGTTTCGACGACAACATATGCAAAAATACCTGACAACGGCGTGGAGAACACAAGGCGGATGCTTGCCATCTTATACCAACACAGACGAAAAGCAACAAGTGCAATGAGACTGACAATCATGCTTAATACCCCTTCCCCCCAGGAATACACAAAATTAGAATATCAACTCTTTTACACAGCGCCAGATTTGTCTTACAATTGCTTCTTGATACTTGACCGCATTCATAACAGGGAAATACGTTGAAAACAGAAGATCACCCCCAAAATTTTTCTACTCTACTTTCTTGTAAACACCCACTCTTGCCATTGAACAAAGCTTAATAAGAATTAAGAACAACTCGCCCATCACTTAGTGAGGCTGTTTAAAATATTAACCTAAGTAGGTCTAGGATGAATTCGGACAACCTATAAACGTGATTCCGTTAAACAGGAGCGGTTGTTTGTTAGGTGTACGTCAGCCTGGTTCTTTGTATTTGGCTGCTTATATATATATATATATATATATATATATATATATATATATATATATATCAGATATACGATATATATATAGGGACAGAAATAAGAATTGGCGTGAATGGTCTGTTGTGCGTGAAGAAGACCTCGGAAAGGTCTTTTCTCCACCTTCTTATTTTCCAAATTCCTTGAGTTACTACATCCTCCCCTTAGCTTTCCGAGGTCTTCGTGACTGCCAATTCTTATTTCTGTGTTATTTTCAACGAGCCCCTCATTTCCTATTCTGATTCGCTCTATGCATAGCGACGGCCTCTGTTAGGACAGTCTTGGTGCCATAGGGAGCTTAAGAGGGTTCAACGCTGGTCGATTACTCTTGACATGTCGTAGACGCTCGAGTCACGGCCCGGGGGTTAGAAAAAGAAGGTCCCCTTCACCCGCGAAGTCCGAGTGGCGCTGGCTACCACCCCCAAGCGCAGTAAACAAAAACACCTGAACATAAATACCCTAGAAAGTGGAGGCTAAAGTAGCCCCGCCGGTGGCGTAGTGGCTATCGCACCAGACCGGTACTCTGGAGGTTGTGGGTTCGGATCCCACCTGGCGGGCATTTTTTCTCCACTTTCTTATTTTCCAAATTCTTTATCTTGAGCTACTACATCCTCCCCTTTGCTTTCCCAGGTATTCTTGACTGCCGATTCTTATTTCTTTCTTATTTTCAACGAGCCCCTCATTTCATATATATATATATATATATATATATATATATATATATATATATATATATATATATATATATATAGATAGATAGATAGATAGATAGATAGATAGATAAACAGAAAGTAAGGTTAGGCAGTCAAGAAAACCTCTGAATACAAAGGGGAGGTTGTGGTGGGTCATAGAAGCAGATGAAGAATTTTTTGAATCAGAAAGAAAGTGGCGAAAAAAATTCCCGCCGGGTGGGATCCGAACCCACGAACTCCAGAACACCCGTCTGGTGCGAAAACCTCGGAAAGCAAAGGGGAGGGTGTGGTGGGTCATTGAAACAGATGAAGAATTTGGAAAGAAAGTGGAGAAAAAATGCCCCCCAGTTTGATCCAAACCCACGACCTCCAGAATCATGGTCTGGTGCGATAACCACTACGCTACCGGCGGGGCAATTTTGGAATCGCCCCGCCAGTTCGGATCTCATGGGTTCGGATCCCACCTGGCGGGTGCCTCGTCAGTATCGTCAGTGCCTGTGACGCGAAAGATGTTTCTCTGTCGTCGTTCAGCCCTCTAATAATTGCGACTCATCCCACGTTCCTCTGTTAAAGGGACCATGCAACACTCTTCATGCAGTGCAAGTAAACCTGCGCCACGTTTAAATTAGACTTCCAGAAGCACTCGAGCCAAATATTACACGTGCACGTAAAGCGGTAAGCGCGAAAATCGCTGTGAAAGAGGCGGAAAAACCAACCGCGCTCTCTTCAATTCACCTGATTATGCACCCTGTCATGGCCTCTGCGACGTCAATCGGGCCATGGCTGTCCTGGCTGTGCTATTGACTGTCGCTGGACAACTCGCGACTAAATTCTGGCATTTCATGTGACGATCAGCCGTCGTCGGCGCTGTGTATGAACCTCTTCTATATCTGAACTTGTCCGCATGTGTTTGGTGTTTCTTTTGTGTTGAGTGCGCGCGGAGTTTGAGTGGAGAACTAAATATTCCATTTTCAATGAGCCCACTCGACAACAAACGTTTATTGCTCCAAAAACGCCATACCAGCCTGAGCGCTTGCTTGCGAGCAGGTCACCATGCCGGCTTTTTGTGGCACCAGACCGGAAATAGACCCGTCCACGTTGCGGGGAAAAGGACGAAACTCTCCGGCCTGTGACATATCGAAGGCCGCCGAAAAGAACGCCGCGCGCCGCCCCCATCTCCGGGAGAGAGCGCGCAGCTTTCGTCGCGATGTCCGCGGTTGAGTTGAGAGGGAACATTTATGCGCGATTTTTCATCACGTGTAGTTTCGGTGATAGTTAACGGATTTTCATAATTCTTCCGGGAGGAGATTGCTGGGACAATAGACTTTACCCCAAAATACATTCCGAGTAGTCGATGGTAAGTGTTGCAGGGTCCTTTTATTTGGGAAACCTAATAAATATTACACTGGAAGCTTGCCGTTAGTACCTACGCGTAAAAATATGAACTAATTATTGGCAACAGGCGCTGCATATGTTATAAAAAAGAATGTTTCATATCAATAACCTAGAAAAGAGGAGGGTAACATGTCCATTCGGTGCTTTTTGTTCTTGAGGTCCACCTGAAGGCATTGCAGAAAACCATTTTAAAAGGATTTCATATTTGCGCAACGTTGCCACCACCATCATTATCATCATGATCATCATCAACAACAACACACTGCTCACGCCCACTGAAGGGCGAAGGACTCTCCCTTTAACTTGAAACCGCTTCTGTCCTGCGCCGCTCGACTCTGCTCTTGGCCATCGAATTTCCGTATTTCATCCGTTTATCGTCTTCTTGTTCTGCTCCTTATTCTAGATTCATTTCTTAGCATCCGCTCTGTTACTGTCATTGTCCACCGGTTGCCCGTTCGTCTCGCTAAATGGCCAGCTCAAGTGCTTTTCTTTTTCTTTACTTGAACCCTGACATCATCTCGTCGAATTTGTTCCTTGATCCATGAAGCTAATTTCCTCTCCCTCAAAATTACTCCAATCACTATTCGTTCCATGGCCCATTACGCCAATCTAACTTTGCTTTCCAGTTGTTTATTAACGAAGTTTCGGCTCCGTATGTCATTACCGGCAGTATGCAGTGCTTGTCTACTTTTCCTTTAAGTGAGAGAGGTAATTTAGTTCTCTTTATTTGAGTGTACTTGCCGTGTGTTCTACTGCTCATACTCATTCTCCGCCGGATATATTTCTTGTGTTTGGGGTCAGCACTAACCGTCAGTCCAAGGGAGTTATACTGTTCTGATTGTTCTAGCGTTTCGTCTACTGAGTCGAAAAGGGGGTTACGGCATGGTTATTCCTCATTACGTTACATTTATATATACTGATGCTGAGCCCCGCGGCTACCCTTTGTGATTGTACATCCTGAAGCATTTTTTGCAAGTGTTGTGAAGTCCGACTCAGCAATATGTTGACTGCTAACCTCAACTGAACTGTTCTCTATTTATCTTTAATTGTGTGTTTTCCCAGCCGAGCCTTCTGAAGACGTCCGCCAAACACGGTGTTAACCATTTTGACGAAATAATGTCCCCACCGCTTACTCCCCGTAGGATGGGAAATTTCTCGTTTTGCTTGTGATCCTGCCCGTATATCCTTTACATACGTCGTCTACAAGAAATAGGTAAGTCTGTTCTGTTCTCTGTTGCTGTAATGCTTTTAGAACTGCTGTGGTTTGTACAACGTAAAACACTTTCTCGTTGACTACAAATGCCATGTGAAGCTGTTTAGAGTATTTTCCGTGTTTCTCTATCACTTGATTGACAACACGGATGTGATCAATGATTGAGTACCGCATCCAGATTGATTGATTGATTGATTGATTGATTGATTGATTGATTGGCTGTAGATGTTCGAGTGACGCCCCGGGGGTGAAAAGAAGGCCCCCTTTTCCGTGCAGTCAGAGTGGCGCTGGCTACCCACCCCAAGTGTCAGATACAGTTCTGGTAAATATAAATACCCCTGAAAGTGAAGGAGAACACAGTCGCCCAGATAGCCCAATTGGTAGGGGATTCGAGATCTAATCGAAAGGCGTGGGTTCGGTTCCCACTCTGGGCGCGTGTTTTTCTTCTTTCTTTCCTTCTTTCTTGGTATATTAAAAATGTTGACGTCATTACCTATAGTAAAAAAGAGCCTAAGAGACCCTATGCCTCCTTTGGCGTTTGTAGACTGCCCACCTATCTTTCTATATTTCCTCAACGAGTCCCTCATTACCTCATTATATATATATATATATATATATATATATATATATATATATATATATATATATATATATATATATATATATATATATATATATATATATATATATATATATATATTAGCTGTAAATCCGGTTTTCACTAAATTCGCAGGTACAACCCCGACTATATACACAGTGCCCTTTCAAGCAGCCGCAGCGCAGTGTCTGTGTGGGGAGCCATTTGCCGGGACAAGCTAGGGCCTCCTGACCGCACTGAGGGGAACTTCATGGCGTCCTGCAACAGTAAGCTACTGCAAGACACTATTATCCCCTACGTGCTCGACGGGTCTTTTCCCGACGGGTGCGTTATTTTTCAGCAGCACAAAAGCCCCGAGCACATGGCACGTCGGGTGACCAACCTGCAGGAGGATCGGGGCGTACGCACTATACAGGGGACTCCGAACGCTGCGATGCGAATCCCATCGAGCATGTGTGGGGGTTCATGAAGCCGCGCCTGTCCATACGCGACTTGTCAGGGGGCGCAGCGGACGCGCTCTGGACGGCCATTCGGGAAGAATGAGAAAAGCCTTCGCGGAAACAACGAGTTTGTGGTTTCGCTTTACGGGTCAATTCGAAGAACGAGGAGAGAGTTCATTTCCGCACGCGGCCACTTCACCCACTATTGAAGTTGGGTAATGGGAAGGAGCACAGCAGCATATTTCACAAGTGCTTTTTCATTGGTAGCCTTGACTGGTGCTTCGATTTTTAGCTGGTTTAAAACACCGGCTTTGATTTTTGATCTTTTTTTGTCGGACACACGACTACGCCGATATCTTCTCGCGTTTTCCTCTTCCTTAATTGTTTCAGAACGTGCGCATAGCGAAGTCTCATCGCACCTTCAAAAAATAAATTTTTTTCTCGCTTGAGCTCGTATTCTGTTTTGGTGTGCTCATTCATGGTTAACAGCAAATTGTGTTTTACGAAAAAATATGAAGTCTCGTTCCACTGGTTGTGATAACTACTGAGCCAGCGCATAGCTGTAACTTGTCGTTAGAGAGCTTCCTTTTAGGTTAGGCTTCTTTGAAGCGCGTAATAATAAATTCGTCTTAAAGACTAATTTTAACATCTTTGTTTGAGGATAGTTCCCTTAAAACTGCAGTTACAACCGTTTTCTTCAATACATGCAATCTGTATCTGTAGAATTCATTATACTGACAACAAACTAATTCTCCAACGCTTATAACTTCCCTACCTAATTACGACAAGTAAACGAAACTCGACATAGTGTTGTAGTCGTCGTATCAGGAAATTTTCATAGAATTGGGTTTGGATACCTTTAACCAAAAATGTTAAAGCTGTTGTAAGCTGGCCTTTCCACGCCGCTACAGGTAGCGGTGGAAGGCCAGCTTGCAAAGACCATGCTTCCGCCGATTTTCACAAAGTCGGCTTCACCTGTGAACACGAAAGCATTGCTGGGAACTCCGGAGAGGGCATAACACCGTACGAGACAGGCTGCAGTCAAGCCCAGCCCTAGACCAGATCCGCTGTTAGAAATACCGAGGTCGGAGAGCATATGTGGGACACAATTTTATCACCGCGAGACGGGCAAGATTAGTTATCTATCTGAAGAGGGCAGAGCCAGCAACGCATCTTCACCCTCGCCCTCGGCCGCTAAAGTGTGAACGAGGGACTCGTGTTGAGCAAAGAAAGTAGCCCCTGGCGCCAAGCGCTGAATGTGATCACCGCTGCCATTTCAAGCGAAGGAAAAGACAGGCTAGCGAGTGTGCTTAGATGCGCTCGCGAACATCGACGTCTCGACACCAGATGTGCAGCGGCAGATGCCGCGGCGATGCACTCTGTGACGCGGGCACGTGCCCCGGCTTGTCTTGACGCCGCCGGGTGTACGTATTTGTAATAAGTGAGTATGTTTGTGATAATGCCTCCGTAATTTTTAATTACACGAATAGGTTCACTGAAAACCTTACACTGTTTGCAGCCCGAAATTATTTCTATGCACGACCTTTATTGAGTAGTCAGGTTCCGGGGCCGTTCAAAACCAAGGCATTTGATCATGCTGATACTCCGGCCGCACCGTGTCCCGGCATGACAACCAAGAAGGGCACGTGACCATACACAGTACGAGCGGGGCTTATACCTGCAGCGAGATCACAGGCCCCAAACTCCGAGTATGCAGATGCTAAGAATACCAACGAAATAAGATACACTATTCTCCTCACTGCGCGTCTTCCATCCAAATACTCGTACTTCTTAGAAATTCTACCAATTTGCTCGGAAAATAAACTCTGCTTAAAAAAAACAAATAATATATGCGGGTTGTCGATCAAATTCTCCTCTTCACGCTATCGACTACTGTAGCCTAGAAAACAAACGAAAGGCTTTCTCTTTGAGATATTTACATCATGATTTCACCAGCCACCGCGTCGAAGGTACTCATATAAACGGCATAAAGACTACGAAAGGCCAATACGCAAAAATATTCCTGCCTCCTGACCCAAGACGTCCGCTATTACACGGTTGAATAAGCCGTGAGCCTCTGGAATTGGCAGGGCCACAGGCCTGAGATGCCTCCTGTACTTCCCAGTTCTTGCACCCTGTACTTCTGTTATGCTTACTTGCAGAAATTTTGTTGAGCAGAAGAAGTAGGGGTCGACGTGCCTGTGCGACGCACCGCAAGCACTATGTGGACATTATCCGGTCGAACGACCTCAACCGCCACCCGAAGCTGAATCTGCAATAACTACAGCGTTGCTTGGTTTGTCCCAAGGCGCAAGGTGAAAGTAACCTGACGTTACGCTTGCCACAAGCTGTCATGCCTACTCTATGACGTTATTAAACTGGGCTTGTTTGCCAACAGACTCATTCGAATCAGCGTTCTTAAAATGCAGATACCCGGAGACGTGGTAACACCTCAAAGGGTTATACTAGGCTAAAGCTTCGACGTTAAAGCTGCCACAGTTAAAATTAGGAAGAGTTCACAACGACAAAATATGGTCTAGTAGCTTTAATCGTGTATTCCCGCTCTATAGCCAACTACAATATTGTGATACAAACTCTGCAACATATCCAGAGTGTACAGTAAAACAATTGGGCCGCTCACATCGATAATTTTGTGGTAGGCGCAGCCATATCATTTAAAACAATCACCCCCTTTTCCATGACCGGGAAAAGACAGAATAATGTTTGCATTGTATTCATTAAAGGTCATTTAAGTTTAACGAGAGAATAGTGCGCGAAAACGATGCAACTAGTAAGGGTGCGTTACACAAAATATTTGTTAAAAACTACTGTTTTAATATTTTACGTCGTCAATTTTACGGCAAATAAATTTTATCTTTAAACAGTGTGTAAAAATATATTTGTGCAGTTGCATTGTTACTACCCTGCTTTGTAAAACCTATATCTGACAACCTTTAAATAAAAAACATTGAGCTTTAATTTACATCTATTGTATATACTTCTGCCTTCAAAGATAGTATATGTACCCCTCCTTAAGAGTAACGCATTTAACATTGGATAATAGGTAATCCCAGGTAACTTTGGACTATGGGTATAATAATCAAGCTTCAAAAGGAGTTGGGAGCATAGAAAAGGTGCGTGGTGAACTTACGAACAAAATTAGTGGGCAGCACACCAAAGGAAGGAGTGCTAAATATATTTGCCAAGCACAACCAGGACCTCTTGAAGACGGATATACAACAGCAAATGGGCAGCCTTCCAGCAGCACAGCTCGATTGTCCGTGGAATTC
>JABSTR010000793.1:0-84136 GCA_013339765.2 Haemaphysalis longicornis | reverse complement strand
GATCGACGGTCACAAATCTTGGAAGCTTTATGACACAGGCTTCGATAGCAGTTTGCGAAAACGGCCAGTTGGACGTTATTTATTTTGACCTCAGTAAGGCTTTTGATGTGGTGAACCATCAGTTATTAACAAGCTTGTTACGTCCGATGTAGACGCAAGCCTTGTTGCCTTGTTGTCCAACTATCTCCTTGACCGGTCTTTTACGTAGATGTAAACTACAAAAAGTCTAGTGTTTACCCTGCAACAAGCGCTGTACCTCAGAATTCCGTGCTGGGTCCATTATTGTTTTCTATCTTTTTCAATGATGTGTCAACAGTGATAACAAACTCTTTTTATATTTTATGCTGATGATGTCAAACTATTTAGGCACATTAGCGGTGTTCAGGACTGCTGTGCCTTGCAGAGGGATGTGTCGCACTTATCGGTCTGGTGCAGAAAACATTCCTGATCTTAAACCCCACTAAAACAAAGTTGGTCATCTACAGCCGGAAACCCCACCGTCTGCTGTTTTCATACAGTATTCAGGGAGCTCCTCTGCAAAAAAGGTTGAGGAGATTGGGGACCTGGGGGTGCTTTTCGACAGTACCCTCTCTTTTTCATGTCATATTAGGCTAATCACCCGGCGAGCGCTCCGAAGTCTTTGAAATGTGTGTCGGATTACAAAGGAATCCTCTTCTCCAGATCAATTTCTAATTCTATATAATGCAATATGTATCTCTCAGTTAGAATATGCTTCTGTTGCCTGGAGCGGCATCTCCAAATCTGGTAATGAATAATTAGAACTTGTGCAGAAAAAGTTTTTATCCATATGTAAGCTCCGTCATCACTATCACAGTCCGGGTCCTGACTCTGACTTACCGATAGTTCTTTCCATCCCTTCCTTGAACTGCAAACGTATGCGTGCAGATCTTCCATTCCTTCACAAAATTGTTTATCGTGACCGTTCTTGCGCAGACCTGCTTACTGTTTAGAGTTTAGTGTTCCGCAACGGCCCACCAGGTCGCATCACCCGTTCTTGACCGCTGCGCCCAAACCCAATCATTCTCGTGTACGCAGACTGCAGAATTGTTACAACCGCTTTTTTGAACGCCTTGACATCTTTCAGAAATCTTTTACAATTTACCGTACTGTGATGTTGAATACAGTAAGTTAAACATCTTTGATATCTCTGTCGATGGTTTTTGTAATTTTTTTTTCTTCGGGAAAAATCGAAATGCGGGCGCCCAGGTCCCAATTTTAAATTGGGCAGGGAAATTCACAAGCCTAATGGTAAATGACGGTCCATGACAACAGAGCAGCGCGAACAGCAAGTATCTTAATTTTTGCGATTACAAGATACGAAATATATATTTCACAAAATGCACGCAACAGTAACGATTCGAACTCCGCGATTCGGTAATGCGAATGAGAAGTCAGACATAACGTACGATACTTGTGAATCTGCACGAACGGGTACACAAACTTCAGAGGGAGACAGGGAACTAATGGAAGGAACGCAGTCGGCGAGTCATCATGGCAAATACTACGTGAAGTGATGCTAAGGCGAGCTTACTTCGTTTGCTTTCGGAAGGTACGCACATCGGCGTATATGAGTCAATGCAACATTCACGCAACATAACCAAACGTTAACGTTTTGGTGAAGTTTGCAATAAAACAGCAGCGCTGAAGTTTTCAGATGTGTCAAACACCCGGACAAAAGCAAATCACATGCCTCAAGGCACGCACCGCCACTGCTGTATAAGGATGAGTGACGCCAAGTCCGCGTGAAAGCGAGCATCATTACAGAGCGCCGCCGTAACAAGCAATGGCAAATACTGACACGTTTAAGGCCTCGAAAATGAGCTACTGCTTCCACGACACGGAACTCGGCCATCCGAACCGTTTCGCAATCCTGGTACGCGGGTCAGTGAAATTCTGCGATACTTTTTCAAACGAATACGGGCACTCAGAATTTGCGCTTTCGAACAGCCGGCTGCTACAATACGGCCAATTATGTACGCGAAGTACTACGGCACTGGACCATGGTGCTTGCTTATGCCTCCATCGCAGCGCTCAGCGGTCGTGAAGTGCAATCGCTCTGTTGCGACGACGTTACCGACACCATTTCAACAGAAAACGCTGTGAGCCAGAAACGTCATTCGGCGAGAGTGCACGCTACAGCCCCTCAATGAGTCATGACAGTGAGAGTATCAGTGCAATATGGCGTCAGACGTCCATCCAAATCGTATTCTTAAATCAACAGGACACTGGAGAGTTGATTTCACGGTGCCCTAATTATAAAAGGGAGTAGCTACATATTCCCGAAGCTAAAGGCAGTCGTTCTATTAACTATGCGTACGAGTATATATCGCCTGCAGGAGTTATCACAGCAAGCGGCTCCTGCGGCGAATGCCAACAGCGAGTGATGCTCACCGCGGTAAGCCCTGCCCATCGTGCAAGAAGCGTGCGTTCACTCGCCACTCACTCTTGAGTGCTCAGCGGGTCTCGCCGCGAGTGGAACTCGCACTCGCGAGTGGTGAGTGCGATTCACCGCGAGTGGGATTCGCACTCTCGAGTGGTGAGCGGGGCTCGCGGCGAATGGAACTCGCACTCACGAGTGGCGAGTGGGGCTCACCGCGAGTTCAACTCGCACTAGCGAGTAGTGGGTGAGGCTTACCGCGAGTGGAACTCGCAAGCGCGAGTGGTGAGTGGGGCTTACCACGAGTGGAACTCGCACTCGCGAGTGGTTAACGGGCTCACCGTGAGTGGCGCTCGCACTCACTCGTACTCCCACTCACCCGGCCACAACGACGGTGAGGCTCACTCACCACTGACTCGTGAGTGGTGAGTGGGGTGTGTGTGAGTGCACTCATGTGTGATTTTTCCTACCTGTGGGCCGCAGTCAGGTGTCCTTGCTGATGAAGAGTACATTCGTTCTTTCGCCCTAAAGCTAGTATGTAATGCTTTGAATTTTCGCATTTTATTTAGAAGAGTATAACTTGCTTGTGATTAATTAATCAAAATATTAACAGATTGAACGTGGTTAAACAACTTTTTGGCAGAACAAGCTCTTTTTGACACAATAAAGGCGCTGCGAACTCCCCACAAGTGTAGCGAAAAAGAAACCACATAAAAGCTGCTCTGCGACGTCAGCACGATGAACACTAACGCGCACCAAACACTAACGCAGCCAACTACTTTTTACGTTTTCTGGGGCAACCTCTGGTTCTGCTGTCCTTCGACCTGGAACCGTCATCTTGCAACCAATAAATGTGGGCTAGTGGGCTAGAACAGTGACATATGATTAAGTAGCATGGTATAGACGGGACAACCAAGAAGAGACCACAGCCGTATAATCGCGCTACTTAACCAGCGCTGTCCCTGTGTGCTCTCTTTGTTGTCCCGAACATAGCGGCCTACTTTACCATGTATCACTCCTCTTGCAAAGAACGAGAGATCATAACCTAAAAGAACCGAAGGTGCAGGCTCGAGCTTGGATCAGCACGGAGGCCAGATTACGCAGACGTGCAGTTTTGTGGGTTTGTAGGTTGCCTAATAGAGCTTATTCCCTAGAATACGCTTATGATCTAAATAAATCTAACATTCAACTTTTGAAGGAGCGTGCATGAGAATAGCAGCTTCTGCGCGCAGATTTTGTTGAAGAAAAGCCAGTCCTATCTTTTGCCTCCAGAAAAAATGAACGATATCGTATGCGAAAGGTTTTGGGCCAAAATTGGTGTCTATCTGATTCGGGTTATTGGATTGAAAAGCGCAAATAAATAAAACAGCAAGGTTGTGTAAATGACTTGGCAAGCCCACTAATTGTTCGCCGTATATTCAAAGCTTTTAATGCCTAGGGCACAGCCGCACTATTTCACCCACTCAGCATTTGACGTGCATGCTTGCTCACGTGGTGGTATTTCTTGTATCCCGCAATAGGTGTACTCTATTTGTGGTGTCGGTGTGTAAAATGCACTTGCTCACTCTTTGATTGCAAACACCTTTTTTTTAATCAGCGGAGCAAAATTGGCGACCCGTGCAAGTGACATCGGAATTTCACCGGCAGCATAAACATCAAAGCGGACCCCAACGTGTCAGACGGTAAACATCATGTGTCTAATAGTCGCAGCCAGGAAAATACGAGTGAAATTTTCGACATATCGATGTGGTTCCTGTCAGGGTCTCTTTATTTTAAACAAAGAAGTTAGGAGACCCAAGATATCAGGGAGTAACTTTATATACTCCATACCATACGCGTTCAGTGTTAAGGAATTCGCAGAAATATTAGCAGTACTCTTGGAAGAGCCAGGATAGAGCAACAAATAATAGGAACACTGAAGAAAGTGGCATATTAAAACATTCGTCATCATTGAGAAATCATTTATAAATGCTTACAGTGGGCAAGACATCACACACTTATCTAGAAACGACAGTTGCAAAAACCTTTTTTTGTTGTTCATAGAAACAAATAAAACTTATTAAGAGCACAAGTTCATTACAAACGCTGTTAAAAATACATATAACGTCGCGTTGTGGTTGAAGTTGGTCATTGAAAATAAGGTTGGTTGCAACATAGAAAGAAAAATATTGGGGTTCGGTGTCATTTCATACGGTATAAATTGATATTTTTCAATGGTATTGGTATCATCATATGCAGCATTTATTTATAATTCCAGCATGCATGTGCCTTAGTTTGACCTTTTTATTACACATTTGTTTTGTATTCTATACGAGCATATTTGATGCCAGTTTAAGGGCGACAACATTAATAGCGTAAAGATGGCGTGGTAGATTTGTCAAAGTGCACCTTACTCTCCCTTATTTCTCAATCACACCGCAGCACTCACAAACCACGTCATGCTTTATTTGCTTGCTACGCAGTTACCCAATGCCATTTGCGAGCACTACAAATTGTATGGTATTAGCTGAATAAATTCTAAGCACATCGTTAAAATCGGAAACTTTGGAAAAGCCACTTATATTTTGCGGCGTATACGGCCTAAGCAATGTTCCTAATAAGGTTCATATGTACGTGACTGAGAAAACTCTGCCCGCGTGCAAAAACCGGCCATTGGTTTTTCGGCGCCAGTTCTCCACTGGTGAAGCAAAGACAAATTTCAACTGTCAGGACGTTACCTGTCACAAACAGACTTCCAATATTTGTACTACAGGGGCGATGGGAACGTCACTAAACGTTGCTCACTATTCAATTTATTTTCTGTATTTCTATTTATGTTTGTTCAGGACGTCTCGTTTATGGTTTTAATGGAAAAAGATTCCACAGCACCACACTGGTTGTTGACATCTCCCCTCGTTGGTTATTACACAGAAGTTGTTCAGCTAGCTTATGAATGGTGCCCGGAATGCTCAGCTGTTGGATTGACGGTAATTAACAAATATTGGTAGTATTATCCATTTCCGTATTTTCACGGAGGTTTCTTATTAATACTTTGAGTAAGACTAAACCGAAAACATATTCGTATTGAAATGTAACAGCGTAATAAATGACGAGGCACCCAGAAGAGATTCACCAGACGGCCGCTGACTCGCAACTAGTATTTGATTTAAAAGGAACACAAATTTATAGCCGACACGTACAATCTGATGTTGTTAAAACAAACAAAATTTGAAGCCTCTGATATAACCCCGGAAAGGCCTGATAAGCGCTCAAAGAGTAAGGCGGCATCTAAAAAAGCCTTAGCTCTTCGTGCAGTGTCAGAGAAGGATGGTTCACAAAACCGGTTTGCCTCTTGTCGATATGATAAGCTTCGACAACTTCTCTTTTCAGCTTGTCTCTTTGTGTAAACGAAATTTCCCATTCATCAAAACACGGCTCGCTGCCACATGCACGGCATTGCGTTGATAAGTGGGAAGAGGTGTACTTTGTAAATTATTCAAATGTTCCCGCATGCGCGTGTTAACACATCTACCCGATTGCCCAATATACACTGTTCCGCAATGGATGGGCGCCCGGTACGCAACCGGTACACGTATATCCATGCGCACAACACTATCTAGCGAAAATCAAGCGAATTTCGATTTGAACCATGAGTCGCAGTTTCATTTAGGTAATAATCAAGGTGAAGCTCAAGGATCAAATCGGATGTCACTCGGGGCGTCAATTCGATGCCATTTTGAGTCCGCGTACTCCACACCCTCGCCATCAGCTACGGAGTAGAGATGCTGCCATTTTTTAAATGGCACCTAGCGTTTAAAGCGGTTATCAGGCCTTTACCCGGGTTTATCAGAGATTTCAAATTTTGTTTGTTTTCACCACGTCAGGTTGTACGCGCAGCCCATGAATTTGTGTTCCTTTCCAATAAAATACTCGTAGTGAGTCAGCGTCCGTCGTGTAAATTTATTCTCTGTCCCTCGTCGTTTATGGCACTGTTATATTCCATCATGAAAACGTGCCAAATAGTCCAACACTAAATCTTGTTGCAACACCAAAAACGGTTGCGCAGTTTGGAATCGTCGGTAGCATTGTCTCGGCCAGAAATTACATAGCAGTTTCTCATTGAGCTTATACCTGTGCTTGGAAGGGTGTGTAGTTGATTTAATTAAAAGGGGATTTGTAAAGTAACGATGTGAAAACATTCCAAAGCTTTCTATAAAGCCATTTAATTGAAAGCAAACAATTTTATTAGAATGGGTAACCTAAAATTACAGATGTACATAAAATATCACAATATTTTGCGGGACTTCTCCTTTTTAGTCCAACAAGAGCACCGCACAAACTGCATAGAATCCTAAATGAAAAAGTTCAGTTACGCGACGTGCTGTGTACACATGTTTACAAGCATGTAGAGAGATGCAAGAAAGCTTTGAATCGTCTGCGCATGTGCTATTGGCAAACTGAGATTACAGAATGCATCAGTACTCAGGCCAACTCTGTGGCAGAATAAGAGTCAAGAGTTCCGTATTTGTCTTTGTACAAGCTGTTGGCACAAGTCTTGGTAAAAGCTGTTACACATTTCATTTGGCTTGTTATGTAGTACTGGCTCGATATTATCGGTAAAAAATTCCCTACCCGTAATGCCTAGTAGTTCCGTTATAATATATATATATATATATTTATATATATATATATATATATATATATATAAGATATATATATATATATATATCAAAGTTGCAGTCCTTATTGCCAGTGCTGTTTGGCGTTTTTAACAGCGCTTTATATTGCCGAATGAAGGTATGATTGCCTTTTTTTTATGCAGGAAAAATAATTGAAAATTCAAGTCGAGAAAAAATGCGCCGTTTTTTCCGGAAGCGGGAATCGAACCCACAACCTCCGCATAACGCGTGCGGTGCTCTACCATTGAGCTAGTTCCGCGGCGACTCCCCTCTCGACTATACAGCGGGGTTTTGTATTTACGACTGCTCAGAGCCCGGTCAACTAGCGCCGCCCCTCGACCAGCGCGGGAAGACGTAGAACGTCTTTTCCAGCGGCCGCACGTAAGACGTGGTCGGAAGTCGGGGATAGCCAAAGGCAGTTTCAGACTGCTCAAGCCAGAACCCTCGTAATGCATTTTGTAGAACAGAGACGTACGGGACGAGGGATTCCGTAAGGACACATATCAAAGTTGCAGTCCTTATTGCCAGTGCTGTTTGGCGTTTTTAACAGTGCTTTATATTGCCGAATGAAGTATGATTGCCTTTTTTTTTTATGCAGGAATAAATAATTGAAAATTCAAGTCGAGAAAAAATGCGCCGTTTTTTCCGGAAGCGGGAATCGAACCCACAACCTCCGCATAACGCGTGCGGTGCTCTACCATTGAGCTAGTTCCGCGGCGACTCCCCTCTCGACTATACAGCGGGGTTTTTGTATTTACGACTGCTCAGAGGCCCGGTCAACTAGCGCCGCCCCTCGACCAGCGCGGGAGACGTAGAACGTCTTTTCCCCGCGGCCGCACGTAAGACGTGGTCGGAAGTTGGGGATAGCCAAAGGCATTTCAGACTGTTGAAGCCAGAACCCTCGTAATGCATTTTGTAGAACAGAGACGTACGGGACGAGGGATTCCGTAAGGACACATATCAAAGTTGCAGTCCTTATTGCCAGTGTTTTTTGGCGTTTTTAACAGTGCTTTATATTGCCGAATGAAGTATGATTGCCTTTTTTTAAGCAGGAATAAATAATTGAAAATTCAAGTCGAGAAAAAATGCGCCGTTTTTTCCGGAAGCGGGAATCGAACCCACAACCTCCGCATAACGCGTGCGGTGCTCTACCATTGAGCTAGTTCCGCGGCGACTCCCCTCTCGACTATACAGCGGGGTTTTGTATTTTTATTAATTCCGAGCGTGGCTGACCCAAACTTAAAAATGAGATAAGATTCCCGAACCTCGCGGTCGTGGTGCGTTTTGAAGGCGGATTCTAAAATCGTTGCTTTAAGATGTTCAAATGCATGCCCGGGACTGTTCACATGTCTTGACAGGGGCAAATAAGGGCAGCTTTTTGCATGAGATCGGTGATTATTGAACCGTATTCGGAAGGGCGTTTCAGTTTGGCCGATATATTGTTGCCTACAAACAGTGCACTCTAGAAGATATACGACATTAGCGGAGTCACAGTTAAAGTTACCTTTTATATTTACGTAGTAGTCTGAAGCCGTGCTGGTGGCGCGCTGTGTAGTGGTCATGTGTGGGCATACTTTACATCGGGGTTTATTGCAGGGCATGCAGCCAGTAGTTGCCGGTCGGTTGATACGAGAGTTAGTAAGAAAGTCACCTAAATTCTTATTACGCCGGTAGACAACGCGTGGTGGTTCGGGGAATATGCTTTTTAAGCGGTCACTTTGCATTAGGATATTGTGATGTTTTTTTAGCATGGTTGACACTCTTGGAGCGGAGGATGAGTGGGTTAAAACTAAGTTAGTTTGCGGGTTCCCGTTCGGGGCTTTTTTTTACAGATTTCGTTACGGTCTAATTGGTTGGCTCGCACAATAGCGTCGTCGATAACTTTTTCCGGGTATTTTTATTCAGGAGGGCGGTCTTGAGTTCTCGACAGTTTGAGTCAAAGTCGGCTTGGTTTGAGCAAATTCTCCTAAATCGGTGGGCTTGGCTGTAAGGTATTGCTGTCTTGCAGTGTCTGACATGGCTGCTTCGGAAGTGCAAATACTGCCGCGTGTCTGTCGGTTTTCTATACAGTTTAGTTTGAAGCCGACCTTGGAAGGTAGTAACGGTGACGTCCAGAAAGTTTACACTGTGTTCCGAATAGGAATGAGCAAGGGAAATGCTAGGATGGGCTAGGTTAAATGCCTCAATGAAGGTGAAGAGCTCCGCCTCACCGTGTTGCCAGATCATGAATATGTCATCAATATACCTTTTATAGTACATTGGCTTTAAATTTTGGGTGTCAAGAAAGTTTGATTCGAGGTGAGCCATAAAGATATTAGCGTAGTTAGGTCCGATTCGAGTTCCCATTGACGTTCCGCTGACTTGCACGTAATGAACTCCGTCGAACTCAAAATTGTTAAGTTCAAGAATAAGCCTTAGGAATTAACTGAAATAATCCTCAATCACTACGAAACTACGGCCCATTCTCTCCGAAAGAAAGAGGAACTACTTAGTCAGGAACTAAGCAAAAGAGAGTTGAACCTTGAAGCAACTACGAATCTAAGACGGCCTCCGCCATATCCCGAACAAAAGACCGAAAGTTTAACCGAGATAAGATTTCTAACACTGGCCACATGCGTAAGAACCTAACAAGCTCCGGCACTAGTAACTAGTAACTAGTAACTTGCCCTGAGGAAAGCAAGTTCTCTTTGCTGAAACGTAGGCCACAATCGTGCTTTTACCTTGTTCGAAGTTTTTCTTCTCTTGTGCTCTCTACCATCTTCAAAGTTCTACTACTCCCTGAATTTTATATGTATATATATATATATATATATATATATATATATATATATATATATATATATATATATATTATATATATATATATAAATATAGATATATATATGCATTTTGTTCTCCCCCCGCACGGGGCACCTTGAGCAATCTTGGTGACGGTACTGGCGATACCGCGGACCCCGAGCCCCCAAACATACGCTGGATCCAACCGTGGCGAATGTGTTTATAGGTGGAGGGTTAGAAACCACGAACGGTGGCCGTCGGAGCCCAGGTCAAGCTCCGGCGGATGGGCTCCCTGTCTGTTCACCAGGCAGGGAGCTCCGGGACCTCTTTGGCTACCAGGGTAAGGTCAAAGAAGAAAGTACCCCCGTCTCCCTGCTTTCCAATGTATCATATGGCATTTTCCAAACCCCCCCCCCCAAACGTGATCGGCCCCCGAAAAGGGGCCGCACCGAAGTTTCGTTCCCACCACTTCCCAACTTGAGTATTCCGAAACCGAACAACTACTCTCGCTTCTTAGTAATAGAATCAGTTGACCAGTTGAACCCTCTTGCTTCAAAGTCAGTATTTCTCGTCTCCAAATTTCTTGAAGGTGTCATCGGCGAATCATATAAAGCCAAAAAACAAAGAACCGGTGAAATCCTTGTTGAAGTCAGTAGCCAGGATCAGGCTGATAAACTACTTGCACAAACCCGCATCGCCGATCTGGCCATCCGAGTCACGCCCCACCGCAGCCTAAACAGCTCCCAGGGCGTGATTTCCGAATATGACCTAATCAATGAATCTGAAGCTGACCTGCTGGAGGGCCTTCGTAGTCAGGGCGTAACAGCGGTCAGGCGCATAACCATCCGCAGAGACGATAAACAAATACCGACAAAGCACCTCATCCTAACCTTCGACAAGGCGACCCTTCCTGAATTCATCAACGCAGGTTACATCCGTTGTTCAGTCCGGCCTTACATCCCGAACCCACGGCGCTGCTTCAAGTGCCAACGGTTCGGGCACGGCACAAACACCTGTCGCGGCCGACTTACCTGCGCAAAATGCGCCCAGCACGATCACCCGGCCGAAAACTGCAACGTGCAACAACTTCTTTGTGTAAACTGCCAGGGTCCACATGCGGCCTACTCCAGAAAATGCGAAAAGTTTCAATTAGAAAAGAAAATCATTAACATCAAGGTCACTGAAAACATCACTTTCCCAGAGGCGCGGAAGAGGTTCGCCTCTTTCCCTCTGGGGAGGTACGCCGACGCAGCTCGCCGGGGGGCGGAGCGGCGTCTGGTTTCGGCGGGGACCCAGTACCGCGAGTCGGACTTGGTCCCGCCCCCGCCCCCCCCCCTGGGTTGCCTCTGGCAGCCCAACCCGCCTCCGCACCGCTCGCTGAGCCAGCAGCGGCTGTGGTGGCATCCACGTCCGGTGGGGATGCTGCTGCACCCACCGTTTCCCCCTCTCTACCGGCCCGAAGCACACGCGAGGGCCCGGACGAGATGGAGACGGAGGCAGTCGCAGCGACCCCTTCCCCGCCTCACTGCCTGTGCCATCTGTGGTGCTCCCCACGCCTTCGGCACTGGCAGCACAGGCAAAGAACACCCGAAAGGGTACCACGTCAAGGGGGCCCAGTCCGCTGGGCACCCCCTTGCCTTCAGATGATGACATGGACGTCGAGCCCTTCCGGCTTTCATCGCAGCGGAAGGAACGGGCTGCGACGTCCAGGTCAGTAGAGAAGGCCAGAAAACCCCTTCCAAGAGTCCAAGCCCCGAAAGACCCTACATAAATAGTCACACTCCAGTAGCTCTGAACACATAATAATGGGAAGAGAAAATATTGTTCAATGGAACTGCAGAGGCCTTCTGAATAATCTTGACGACGTTTATGAGATTCTGCATGCCAATCAGCCAAGTATAATGTGTGTCCAGGAAACACATCTGAATTCCAAACACACAAATTTCTTGAATAGTTACATGGTATACAGGAAAGACAGGGATGGCTGCACACACTCTTCTGGCGGTGTTGCCATAATCACCCGCAAATCCTTAGCATGCCACCCTGTCACCTTGAACACCGTCCTTGAGGCTGTAGCAATACGCTTAATAATATTTAATAGGTTGATAACGGTATGCTCCATATACATTCCTCCTGATGTTGCACTTACGAGCTCCGACTTCGAGGCGCTGGTTGACCAGCTGCCCGAACCATACATCCTTACAGGCGACCTTAATGCTCACAACTCTCTTTGGGGCTCTTCCAGAACGGATGCCCGAGGTCGCCTGATAGAGAAATTCCTGACATCTTCTGGAGCATGCCTTTTCAACAATAAACAGCCTACATATCATAACATAGGACACAACACATACTCATGTCTTGACTTGGCTATTGGCTCCGCAGTTCTCTTTCCTCTTCTCGAGTGGGGTGTGGGAACTGACCCATATGGTAGTGACCACTTCCCCACCTCACTTAGATATATAGGTAAAGGCCCAAGCAGTTCATCTTCCCATAATAGGTTCAATGAAGCACGAGCTAACTGGAACACATTTACAGAGTCATCGAAACTACACCACACATCCATAGCACACCTACACGTAGATGAAGCCGCACAACTCCTCACGGCGCACATCCTCGACGCCGCCGAAAAGTCCATTCCCCACGCCTCTGGTGCCCCGCGCAACCAGCGGAGGCCGTGGTGGAATGAGGACTGTAGGCGGGCGCGAGAGGCCCAGAACAAGGCGTGGGGTGTCC
This sequence comes from Haemaphysalis longicornis, assembly GCA_013339765.2. Taxonomy (NCBI): domain Eukaryota; kingdom Metazoa; phylum Arthropoda; class Arachnida; order Ixodida; family Ixodidae; genus Haemaphysalis; species Haemaphysalis longicornis. The sequence continues at coordinate 71,569 of JABSTR010000793.1, read as the reverse complement.
TTCGTCGGTACCCCACGTCGGGTAACCTCATTTTGTTCAAACGGGCCAAGGCGTTAGGAAAACGTGTGCGCCGTGAGGCAAAACGAGAGAGTTGGCGCTCATTCATAACATCTATAAACTCATACACAGACACACGCAAGGTATGGACACGTATACGCAAACTCAAAGGACAACATACACACAGCCTGCCCCTGGTCAGTACAACAGGGGACACACTGGAAGACCAGGCTGACACACTCGCACAACACTTCCAACACGTGTCCAGTTCAGCACACTACACGAACACTTTCCTGAAGTATAAAGCCTCTTGTGAAAAGAAGTCCCTACACGACAACAACAAATCACAGACTTCTTACAACTCCCTGTTTTCACTACATGAGGTGAGGGCTGCTCTGAGCACGTGTAAACCCTCAGCTCCAGGCCCAGACAACATTACATATACAATGATACAGAACTTACACACAGACACTCTTGTAACACTTCTTCACCTTTTCAACAAGATATGGCTTTCGGGGCACATTCCAAAGTCTTGGAGGGATGCCATAGTTGTAGCATTTTTGAAAGAAGGGAAGGACCCTTCTTCTCCCGCTAGCTATCGACCCATTGCCCTGACCAGCTGCCTGTGCAAGCTTCTCGAGAAGATGATAAACCGGAGGCTTGTGTACTTTTTGGAGTACAACGGTCTTCTTGAGAGCTGCCAGGCAGGCTTCAGGGCAGGGAGATCCACAAACGATCAACTTGTGGCACTAGAGTCATACATTAAGGATGCCTTCATTCACAAACAATTCTGTCTTACGGTGTTTTTTGACATAGAGAAGGCCTATGACACCGCATGGCGTTATGGCATACTTACTGACCTTAAGTCGTTCGGTGTCTCTGGTAACATGTTAAATACCGTTATTAGTTATTTGTCAGAGAGAACCTTTCGCGTCAGAGTTGGTTCTGCACTGTCAAAGGTACACGTGCAGGAAAATGGCGTGCCGCAAGGTGGAGTTCTAAGCTGCACTCTCTTCATAGTAAAGATGAACTCCCTTGGGAAGGCACTGCCGCCTACAATTTCTTACTCTATGTATGTAGATGACGTGCAGATATCGTTTAAATCTTGTAATATGTCAATATGCGAACGTCAAGTCCAGCTCGGCGTCAAGAAACTTTCCAGCTGGGCAGACAAAATGGTTTTAAATTGAATCCTGCAAAAAGCTCCTGCGTTGTGTTCTCTAGGAAGCGCGGGATCCTTCCAGACCCAGACATTACCCTTAATGGCGTGTCGCTTCCTGTGAACAAGGAGCACAAGTTTTTAGGTGTTGTGTTTGACCAGAAACTCACATTCATTCCACACATCAAGAAACTTAAACATAAATGTCTTAAAACAATGAATATCCTGAAGGTTCTCTCCCACAATTCGTATGGTTCCGACAAAGAACTCCTACTACGGCTCTATACTGCTTTGGTTGGGTCTCGTTTGGACTATGGCAGTGTGGTATATGGGTCGGCGAGTAAAACAGCATTGCGAATGCTTGACCCAGTACTACACTTGGGGCTACGGCTTGCGTCGGGTGCTTTTCGCACTAGCCCTGTCGAGAGTCTATATGTTGAATGTAATAAGTGGAGCCTTGAGAACCAGCGAACGTACATGGACTTACTTTATGCTTTTAAAATTTCATCTCAGAATAACCACCCTTTTTATCCTGTCCTTAACGATACATCCACATCTGTGCTGTTTGTAAATCGCCCGTCCGTTACTCCGCCTTTTTCACTTCGAGCGAGAGAGCAAGCCTCGGATCTGAGTGCTTCGTTTTTAGACGTGTACAGGTCATCCTCTTTAAACATTTTACCGCCTTGGCAAGTTCGCCCTGTGTCCTGTGACCTTTCTTTTATAAAGCTTGACAAAAATCGGGTACCGCGAGCTGCAATACTGCAGCACTTTCTTTCTTTGCAGTTCAAATACCCACGTGCTGAATTCTACAGTGACGCTTCTAAAACCTCCACTATGGTGTCGTGCGCTGCTCATGGTCCGAATTTCAATGCAGCCAGAACCATGAGCGTGCACACAACAACTTTTTTTCAGCAGAAGCGTACGGAATTTTACTGATTGTACGACATATCCTTGAAAATCAAATTCCCAATTCTATCATCTACACAGATTCTTTGAGTGTTGTTCGCGCATTGTCATCGCATACACCCCCCAAAAACCACATAGTTAATCTTGTATTCAACACTATCATGTCGGTGTATGCGGAGAAGCATCGGCTGCTCCTCTGCTGGGTCCCAGGACACGCTGGGATCGCTGGGAACGAGTTGGCAGACGAGAGGGCCGGTGCTGCTGCACTCAGGAACACTGTAGACATAACAAGCGTACCATATACAGACCTCAAGCCACACATAAGACAACACCTGCGCAGAACATGGCAAACACACTGGAACGAACAGACAGACAACAAACTACATGTAATAAAGCCACACTTGGGACGGTACACAGCTGACTCACACAACAGAAACACAGAAGTCGCCTTGGCTAGGCTACGGATGGGGCACACGCATGCAACTCACTCGTATCTGCTGACGGGATCTCCTAGACCCCAGTGCGGCAGGTGCGGAGAGGCCCTATCCGTAGTGCACATACTAATAACATGCAAGGCACTTCACACCACACGACGCAAACACTTTCCAGAAATCTACCGACAACAAATCCCACTCCACCCATCGCACTTCTTAGGCGATGAACCAATGTTTGCTATCAAACGTGTTTTTAATTATCTGTCAGAAGTTAAATTTCTGATTCTCATATCGTATCATGCATAATCACAACCTGGCCCTCTACACCAGCCATCCTCATTGTCTTTATTTGTTTTTACTTCTGGTGCTATTCACTTCTAGTATTGACTTTAATATGTGGTAGCTAACCATCTTTTTTTGGCGCTCTTTGCCCCAGTTGGCCTTGCGCCATTAAAATGCAACCATCATCATCATCATCATTTTGTTCTCTCTACCTCACACTATGCATAACAGTAGCTTTGCAAAAGGCAGGAACTCATGCATACTGCGAGGAACCACCGTTGGTTCGAGCTAAATAAGCACGCTCGCGATACTGAAGCGCCGCGTCGCGCCAACTCAACACCTCCTCTATTGGGCCGGTGGTGTAGGGGCGACGAAGGAATGTGCCCAGGATGCGGAGGGAAGACGTTTATTGTACACAAACGTCTAAAATACATAATTACAATTCAGGTACGTACTTCTCTTTAGGTGGAAGGGGCGATGGGGCGCAGCGCGCGAGTGTGCTCGCCTTAGGCGCTTAGCCAGTGGACTCTTCCGTCAGAGCAAAATCTGGGACGCAGCGCAACCGTTGTGCGCGTGCATCGCCGTCCTGAACAGATCGTGTCGCAGCAGCGAGGGAGACGCGGTCCATTCGCTCATAGGCGCGTACCGCATGGCGGATCATCGAGTGGTATGTACGGCGTTACTATATGTGAGCATAGGGACAACATGAGCAGCCTAAGGCAAGGGCCGGCAGCCGAGAGGCTAGTGGGCTTTCGCCGGAGCAACAGAGTGGCAGCATGCCGTTAAAAAAGCGTCACATACCTTCGGCCAACGCCTACGGCCTCCTGGAAGCGTCTCCTCGAATGTAACTTCGGGCTGGGCGTGTGTTGCCGTTCCCAGCGAGAGGGGGAGTTCGGGAAACGTTCCAACGGGCCAATGAGGTGGGGTCAGCTCCACTACTAGGGCGGAGAACCTGCTGCGCAACAGCGTTCTATCGCCGCAACGGTCGCTGCAGCCTTCACCTCAGGCAGGAGTTCGAGAAGACGGCTCAACTCTACACAGTGGCGCCGAGATGAGTCGGCATTTTGAGGAGAGAGGGGAAAAGCGCCGTGTCAACTGCACAAACCTAGAGATCGCGCAATGGCTCAGGCACCTGGATCCCCACACTCCCCTCTCCCTAAATGCTCTCGCCGGTCGGAGAAGAGTTTAGCGGCCATCGTCCAGGCATGCAAGAGACTCCGAAGAGTAGAAAAGAATGCATGCACAGGGCAGTCATTCCCCAGACCATCAAATGATTTACAAACTACACTACCAGCACTACCCCCCTCCAGCACGAACTATACATACAGGAAAACTACACGCGACACTGAGATACATAATACATAGTAACTGGTTCCGCATGAATACACAAAACGGAACTATTGAAATATACAACGAAAAAAAAATGAACGCTACTTTATAATAGTAACTATAATGGTAAGAATATAAACATGCAGGGCGATAGTATACTACTTTTGGTTACAACAAGAATGGAGCGCACACTACGACTACAAAGGAATTAGGGCACAACAGCTGACACAGGCATGCTACAAAGTAAGCGCAACTGCTACGAAAATTACTTTATGTGCAAAAATGCTGACGAGTCTGGCAATTGGGAGCTGAAAAGGTTCTCGGCGAAAGTCTGTTGTGACCCAGAAGGCCAGACAATGGCTCGAAGTGCCGAAACAAGCTCAGCCCTTTGTCGACACAGCAGCGGACCTGTACCGACACAGCGGTAAGCAGGCTTGTGTAAACCCGCATCTCCACGGCAGGGCGAGCGCTCCTACCTTTTCAGGTCAGTGACGACTTGTGACGAGGGGGTATCGGCCAACAGGGGACGTGGCTTGAACAGTACGGCGGCAGGTATGATGACCCCGATGGCGCTGCTCACGTGTGGGCCTCGCGTCGCGGGGCACTCGATGGGTGCCCCGCCAAGAAGCCAGCTGCGCTGGTGGTCGCCGCTGCTGTGCGTGAGCGAGGCAGCAGCCGTACGACATTAGTTGGGCCCTGGTGCCCATGATGTACGGTCAATAAATCAGTTCGACTTTATTCTTTACTCATAAACCCGCAGTTTCATAAACAAAAAATTCTGACAATTACAATCCAGCCTTATGTTAAATGTGAGGAAAGGACCAACTGCCATCTTCTCGGCGTCGGCATATCGCGCCTACGTCTTCAGGAAGTGATCGCGTCATCAGCGAACACACGACGGCTTCCGCTATTGTCGGGGAGACGTTTCAGTGGCGCACCTGGCTCTGATGTCGGCTGACTTGCGCCTCTGTCGTCTGCTACACTCCGCTTCTGAGGGGCAGCAGTGCCTGTTTTCGAAATCGCCCGCTTTGTTGCCTTAGTGCAATTAAAGGGTATTTCCAGTAATTGAGGTATTTTGCCAGCATCTGACACCTCTAAATAATTTCAAGATGTATGCGCCCACGGTTGCGTAACACCAGGAAAGAGGGAACAATTTTTTTTAGAACATGGGGCGGATTACCGAGTGTAACTCGTTCTTGCAGCTCATTTTTGAGGTTCAGTGCTCAGAGCTCCTCGAAAACTATCCACATGCGTAGGCACCCATAAAGTATTTTGGAGATGCTGTTATGAAGATTCAAGTCTAATGCTAAGCACCAAGCAGCGGGCCCGCACGCGCGCATCCCGTGGCGGGAAATGAACCTGTTGTATTTTATTTCTTTTGTTATTGATTTTTTTCCAGATGAATGTTCTTTTTTTGGGCCGGGCACATTATTTTTTGCACCGTCACAAACGTGTTATTTTTAGTGGCTCACAACATTCGTGTAGATATTTTCTTCAGGCTGTAAGGCATACAGTACATTCTTCATCGGCTTTTGTTGTGGTTCCGTGCAAGAAGGTGCATATCCGCAGCGTGCCTTGTTTATTCAGATGCAACTGCAATAAAAAGGCTTTTGATACGCCACTGCGAAACGGCGCAGACAACGTTCCGAAGAGTACTCGAAGGCGGCTTTTGTGCCCCAGACTTCTATCCTAACCATCGTTCTCACAACAAGCTAACTCTCCACCCGCATAGTTATGACATTACAGCACTGATAGGTTCACATACTGGCCAAAGACCCCAATAAATAGTAACATCCCGGTTACCGGTACAACAATCAAAACCTATGAATACATACAAATAGCTCTTTATTGTTTTCCAAGACTTTCGTGCGTAAAGACCTAATCATGGCCTGCTCGAGATGGCGTTCTACCAATTATAGAAAATTACTCTTCCTATCTTGCCCTGGACTACCAAGAATACCCCGCCGTCTAACCAGCTTGATTTCACAGCATCAAAAAATTTCCTCCTGCTCCTGCTAGTCCTGCGCTTATTTGCAGTTTTACTGAAACACATATCTGAATATTTGAAGATATGACCCTGGGTAATGTACCGAAATATGCCTCCTGGCCTGAACTAACATAGTGTTACTGTAGTTTACGTGTGCACGTGGCTGGTTTTGTTAAATAAGGCTACGTACTGCTTAGAAGCGTGATAGAAAACCAGCAAGTGCCTATACATAGCACAGGTTATTTGGAGGTTCAACCGACATTTTTTTGCGGCCAATAGGGCATGTCGGGATACTTTCATTCCGTGAGAACGTAACGTTATGCGATACAATCCTTTCGAGCGCTCGACAAGGTTGCAAAAGCTGTTTTACCTCACATTTCATTACCGTAAAAAGTAATGCCTTCTGCTCATTCCGACAGCCCCGAATGCCTGTAATTTGTTTTGGTGTTGCATTTCCCCTGTTGTCGGTTATTAAAAGCTGACTGTTCCCTTTGTTCGAGAGATTGCTACATACAGGAGCTGACGCAAAGATCTGACCATCTAACGGAAGCGCTTCGGAACATCGCACGAGATACCCTCCCAACCAGAAAAAGATCCACTACAACGCATGGACGAGTGGTCGCGTCGGGGGATGTGCAGCTTCCGGAGCCCCATCGCTAACTTCTGCCGTTACGCAAAACGTTTTCCTGGGAACGTCGTTTGTTAAAGAGACCCTGCAACACTCTTTGAGCAGTGCAAGTAAACCTGCGCGATCGTTAGGTTACACTGCCAGGAATACTTGAGCCAAATATTACGCGTGCACGTTAAGCGGTGAGCGCGCAAATCGAGGTGAAAGACGCGAAAAAACCAACCGTTCTCTCTTCAGTTGTCCTCATTATGAAACCCCTGGAATGACCCAAGGGACGTCACACAGGCCATGGCTGCCCGATCGGCTGTCACTGGTCAACTTCGCGGCTAGATTCTCCCATTTCCGTCGTCGTCATCGCTTTGTACCAACCTCTTCTATGCCTGAACCTGTAGGCACAGTTTTGCCGTTTCTTCTCTGTTTTGAGGGCGCGCGGAGTTTGAGTGATAAGCTCAATACTTCCCTTTCAACGGGACCACTCGACTACAAACGTTTATTGCTTCAAAAACGCCCTACCAGCCCGAGCGCGCACTTGCGAGCAGGCACCAATGCCTGCTTTTTTTGTGGCACCAGACCGGAAATAGGCCCCTCCGCGTTGCGGAGAAAAGGAGAAAACTATCCGGCATGTGATATATCGAAGGCCGACGAAGAGAACACCGCCAGCCACCCCCTCTTCGGGAGAGAGCGCGCAGCTTTTGTCGCGTTGTCCGCGGTCGAGTTGAGAGGGAACGATTATGCGCGATTTCACATCGCGCGTAGTTTCGTTAATTCCGAATGAATTTCCATAATTCTTGCGGGACGAGATTTCTGGGACAATAAATTTTATCCCAAAATACATTACTAGTTGTCAATGGCAAGTGTTGCAGGGTCCCTTTAATATTGGAAAAGGTCAGCTGACCTTCCCGTGCGATCACTTGTCAGATTACTGAGGGTGACAAGCAGCGCCGCATTGGAAAGTGCACGGGTGCCTTCGCGCGGTCCACAGCTAGGTCCGAAATATACTTCAACTGGGACGTTATGGGGGATTAACGGAGGAACAATGACCTGAATTTGCTTTTAACGGGTGAAGAGTACCAAAGAGTTGTTTTACCGGAAGGTATGTTCTTTGAGCAGGCTTTCAGAGCAGTGCCTAAGAATTTGAGAGTAACAACAGTACTTGTTTGTGCCCTCAATTTTCGCGTCTTCGCACAGCTTTTCCTCTCTTAGCAACATGGGAAGACCACCAATTAGCCCATCTTACAACACTCCAACAGTTGTTGATGTCCTGGAAGGCCTTCACAAGGGGGCAGGGATGCATTCGAATTAAAAACACATTGAAAACTCTACACAATATTAAACACCTTGTACATGGGTACTACGATGAATAAGCCATGATATGTTGCCACGGAATATACATTCAAGCTTTGGGAAATGAACAGTATCTAACCCAAGTGATGATGCACACCGACAACTTTACATTAAATTGAGGATAATTTTAAGTAAAACTGATTGGTTGTGCGTCTACAGACTATGCATAATTTGCTGGCGCTGTTGGAAGAGTGGTAAAAATACCTTCAGACACAAGTTACAACACGCTAATAAAAAACTAGAAATTACAGTTTTCAAGCTGCGGAACTAGTTCGGATCGGCTCCTCGGGTACGTTCCCTTTCGGGTTCAGTTACAAAATGGCGGAAAAATACGGGTTCGGTTCGGTTCCGGTTCTGAGGACAAATTCTGGTTCGGTTCCGGTTTTTGGGATCAGTTCCGGTTTCGGTTCGACACCTTGATTTGGAATGTGAATTTTTTTAGAACCGAAGGCGTTGGCAGGAAAATTTATATTTTACCTCATTCTTCAAAATAGCAACCACATACAGAATTCTTACAATGTCAGGCGATTCAATGACGCGTCGCTGAATGGTCATCGCTTGTGGAAATGTCGGCACAGCGACACTTTATTGCCAGCACAAAAAAAAAAAACATTGAACGATCGCGGAAGAGCGGAGCACATGGCCATACGAAATGTTTTAGTCACTGAGAAACTCCACATGCGAACCAATTAAGACCTATTAGAAATGGGCAAAAAATATCCACAACGTCTGACACGTGTTAAATTGTTATCGCAAGCTATTGCTTTAGGAAGTGTGTTTTTTATGAATATGTTGAGCTGGTTTGAGTAAAAGTATTGCAAAAACTTGAAGATCTTTGGGAATAGCGCCTAAAACCATTTGAAACTAATGTTATAACACAGGTGAAACGGAGAGATTTCAACATACAGTCAGGAAAAGCAAGTGAACGTCTCCATTTGCCCCTCCTAACCACAACCAAAGAAGCTTTACTTATTTTTTGCATTATAGAATAAGCCGCTACTTGAGCGTCACGGCGCCGCGAAAAATTTGAAAATATTTACTTTGTTACCAGGAAATAAATAACACTGCGTGACTTTTCTCAACAGATTTGTTCTTCATCCATAATGCCGACAATGACATTTGCCAGATACCTTGTCAAGGCGTTGCATCCTGCCATCGACACACATAATCTGTCATGCTTTCCTTCACTTGAACTCTCCCTTATTAGGGACGAAGCCCCTTAGGGGTGCGGGCAGTCGGCGTCTCCTTTCGTCTTCGTCGTCCCAAGTAGTGACGGTACTAAAACACCGCGAGACACGTTTTACAACTCCTCGCGCTGAAAAGTAACGCCTACTAATAGAACACAGCACGAAAGTCGCTTTAAAACGCCTTGCGCCTCAATGATTTATAGCATTAGGCAGAACCACGTACTGGAAGGGGACACGGGCCACACGTTCTCCTACGCTTCGCACTAGAACGCTTCGTGCTTCAAAGAAACATGACTTTTAGAGCAAAGCCCTATACCTCTATTCTCTAACGATTTCATATCAGTGGTAAACAACGCCGGGATACAAGAATGCCCTTATACAATGCACCTTCACCATTCACAGGTTTCAGGCTAGTAGAGATGCCCAGGACCTTTTTTTCAGCCGCTTAGCCATGGTTCATAATTTGTACTGTTTGATCTCGCAGTTGTGTCGGTCTTGGGTTCGAGAAATACACACATAACCTGTCCTACAGGAGTATTTTCCCTCATTATTTATATTGCTAAAGATCCAGGAAGAGTAGGGCTGTAATAGTTAGGTAATATAAAATGAAGGATATAGATGGGCATCAATTTGTGGAAAATAAAGCGAGAATCAGCAACAGCACTACTAGTATACGCGACCCGACAAAGAAATTGTATCTTTGTCCGCACTCAATATTCTTTAAACTCATGCATATGTGCACAGCGGCTCCTGTAGTAATTATTCGAGAGGTAATGGGTATTGGGATGAAGACTTTATCAAAGGGCTGCGGACTGGGACCAACAGTGTTACTTTCCGGAGGGACAAAAGTTCAAGCAGCTTCCTGAAATTGCGTCTGCACCACCTGGGCAAGAGGCGCGGCGTCAGTTATGGCCGTAGCTGTTTGGCCCTTACGCCAACCTTGAACGTGCGTCCGCTCCAGCCGCATGCGTGTTGTAGCGTTGTTAAGGGGGTATAGTAGGGTAAACCTGCCAACAAAATCGAATTTGCAATTCTGGCGCAGCAAAATCGAGCGCACAAGGAGGAAGAACCCTGTGGAAGCGCGGCGCCAAGCGCCCGCTCAAAACGGTTTAAATGCCGCGCCGAAGTGTGTCGCGCACCCTGGCGGTTAAAAATGGCGGACACATTTCAGACATGGGTTCAGAGTACGGTATGTTTAGCGTTGTTTGTCGCGGTTCGCTGCATTATTTTAATTTTTTTCCTTGCATCTGTGTTTTTAATACATGTAGTGTAATATATTATCGCATAGTTTTGAAATTACTAACTTTAAGGGACTTGCCGCTTGTGGTGCTATTGTAGTATGTACCGTTTTTGTGATTGTTCCCATATTTACGGTCACCTGTTCTGTGTTACGGTCGTTGTCGCGTTGCCTCTGCTTCGAGTTTAAAAGGCACTGCGATACTGGAAGATGGAGCGATCATTCAACAAATGAACCAAAAAAGAGAAATTTCAAAGGTAATCTGTTTACGACGTAGCAACACAGCAAGAAACGGGCTCAACGAAGCGCAAGCTTCACGAACCTAGGTGGCAGGCATAGTGTTGCATCTTTCCACGTAGACGGCGCAAGTAAAACAGGTTTCCGCCTTATCGATCTCGCTCTTCTCCGTGGCTTTTTTTGCAAAACGTATCTGCGTGTAAAAAGTGCAACAAGGAAGAAATTACTTTGGAAGAGGCTATTGACAGGCGTAGCAGTTTGGCGTCCTCCATAAATGTCACCTGCAGCGAGTGCGATGCTTTCAATGTTCTCGAGACATCCAGGCGCGCTCCTGGCACCATATTTGAAGTGAATGAATGGTTCTTGTACGCTCTTCGTGTCTGCAGAAAAGGGTTGGCATCGGGTCACACCATGTGGGCTGCGCTAAATATATCGCCACAGCCAACAGATTTGCGTCGTACAACGCAAGGCTTCTTGACGCATCCACAACTATAGAGAGAAATAGTACGGCAAAAGCTGCCGAAGAACTGAAGAAAGAGGCCTTCGACTATGATGGAGAGCCTGAAACTGCGGTCAGGGTGGATGTAACATGGATGGAGCATGGTTATTTCACTACATGGTGTCGTAGCAGCAATATCGGCTGACACTGGAAAGGTGCTAGACTTTGAAGTAGAATCCAAGTTATGTCACATCTGTGCTCGCAACCTTCACACAGATGACAACATGAGTGAATGTGAAGTTACCTACGATGGACAATCCGGTGGAATGGAATGTGCTGGAGCTGTAAAAATGTTTGGACTCTCTGTTGAAACGCACCAGCTAATGTACACAAGTTACATTGGTGATGGAGACACTAACACATACATTTCTGTCAGAGATTCCCAGCCCTACAAGAAGGCCCTAGAAAAGCATGAATGTGTGGGACATGTGCAGAACCGAATGGGCACGAGTCTTAGGAACACCAAAAAAAAATCGGAAGGGGAAAAACTCGCCGACGGTTTGCCACTTCCAGTGGAAGGAGGCCTCTAGGAAACGGACATTGACACCCTTCAGGTTTACTAAGACAACGTTATCCGGGAAAATGTAGATAGTTTAGATGACATGAGACGAGCTGTGTGGGCAATATTCTTTCGGAAGTTATCAACAGATGCCAAGCACCAGCATGGACTCTGCCCTGAAGGACCATTCTCATGGTGGGGTTATAACTGGAGCCTTGTTGAGGGAAGCGTGACCCACTCCCACAAACACAACACTCCTGAGGCCGTGATCGATGTGCTCAAGCCAGTGTTCAAGGCGTTCTCAGATCCAGGTCTTCTGAGAAAATGCTTCCATGGAAGAACCCAGAACCCTAATGAGTCACTCACCCAACTCAGCTGGTGCCGCTGCCACAAGAAAACAATTGTCAGCGCTGAAACGATCAAAAACAGCAACTAACAATACTGTAGCGTACTCTAATGATGGCAATTCCGCACAGAAAGCATTTCTAGAAGCCCTTGGAATTGTTCCAGGTGTGTTTTACGCATTGCCTTCGACAGAATGGATAAAGAGCGTGTTGACCAGGCGGAATTCTATAGCTATGTCGAAAGCAGAGAAAGAAGCCTGGTGAAAAGGAACCCCAAGAAAGGTTTCAGAGACACCTCTAAAGTAGCGAGCAGTGAAATGTATTTTTAGGCGTACATCAGCCGTACGCAAACATAAAACTTCATTTTTCTAAAATTGGGTTTTTTGTAACGTATTCATCTTCAATGTACCTTTTCTAAGAAAGTATGGATTCGATTACAGCTAAACTTTGCACACATATACTGCAGCCAATTGTAAATATTCTGAACTAAACCAATTACGTTAACGTAAATATTACTACTGCAAAAAAGTATTCTACAGGACACACACTTACAGCCATGTGCATGCAGTGAGATAATTTTTTTTCGCCCATACTCTAAGTAGGGTATCAAATATCATTAGTTCAGATAAACCCCATGGTAATGTAGAATACCACTGCGCGATATCATCCCATTCCTCCTTTTTGCTCCAGAGAAAAGGTACATTGAAATAACAAACACACCTGAAAATTTGGGAGTGGGACACAAGAATGATACACAGTCTAGACCCAGACAAAGTATTTCATGTTTTACCCAGTCGCATCTTGTGCGCGCACACCAAAGTTGATGCCAATATCTGCAAGCGTTTTGGAAATATAACGTTAAATATAACATGTATCATATAGCCTACCATACCTCCTTAAACCTTTCACGCAGACATTATCCGTCACTTGAATAGCCGAAAGCCGGACTTTTACGCTATTTGCGCACATTCCTCAGTTTTCTAACGCTCCCGAAACTTTTTGCTGGATGTTACGCTTTCAAATATTTGATATAAATGAGGGTACGCTTCGACGGGCGGGGAACGATTTTGTATATACAGAGAAGGAAACCAGCGTTCAATCGAAATAAAATGGGCTTGTGATTCCTTACAAAACGCAGAGAAAAAAAATGACAGAAAACAGCATAGCGAACACATAAAGTACGGATAATTCTCGATCTACCCTTTTTTTTTTGCAATTTCATTTTTTTTCTTTTGTACTTCACTGCTGAGGCTGCATAACCCTCCCCATTTTATAAAGATATTAGTGCGACAGTCATCCTGCTAAAAAAGCCGAATAGCGAGTCTCGTCTTCGTTGTTATTTCATTTTACTCGGGGCTTGAACAGCTTTCTCACTAGACATTTGTCAGTGGCCTTCTCTACAAGATACAATAAGCATGGGGGGATACATACGTAATACATATAATGAGCGCCTGTTCTCTTGCACAATGTTTGATTTGGTGCAAACGCCTTTGTAAAAACGTTCATTCAACGGCAACAATACCAGCATCATTGTTACAACCGGAATAGGTGTATTTTAGCAGCTGCCCTCAACTGTAACAATCATTGTGAAGCTCCATCCGCCATTAAAGAGTCACCCACGTCCCGCGGTTACCACCATGGTGTCCCCAACCAAAAGGGGCCGTGACCAGGGTCCATGGATAATACTATTGAAGAGCTGAGTGCACACCGCCCCACAACGATGTCGTGAGTGACCAAAATGGTTGGAACTAATGTGTAACCGCTGACCACGGACGGGAGGTGGACGTTACTATACAACGATCCATTGAAGACTCGCCCAGCGACCAATGATCACACGTCCTCATCAACACTACTGAATCTTAACGGACGCCTCCTGGGACCAACGGAAGAAACTGCTTAGATTTCTCATTTCGGTGACCCACAGATATTCACGACGCTGAGCATCGGCAAGGATGCCCTTTGGAAATGAGGAAGCCTAATCCGCAACGACGCAACCACACTGATCAACGACATGAAGTAACGGATAAAAACCGAGGCACTATCAATCGCTGAGATTATTTTTCTCAAGAAAAGCCTTATGACAAATCATGTGATTCTAATCAGGCTCGATGGACAGATTCAAGACCTGGATGATTGAGTAAAAGTGTATAAAACCGCATAAGAATGCGAATATTTTATCCAGTTGACCAAATTTAGAATGGAGTCATCGTCCGCGGGATCACAGAAGTATTCCGCCGATGACTTGCTACAATAGCCTTTAAAAGGCAGGATGGTATGCTAAACGTAAACGAACCGTGTTTTAAAAAAAGTCAAAGTCTGAACAAAACAGCGATTTGACGACGATTCTAAAAAAACTTTGTAATGAGCGAGAAGTCAATGAACAAGTTATGTACTTCAAACAAGGGAATAATTCATGGAAAAACCTAATTGAGGAACCCATTTCGTGGCTCGCTCAGACAACTGCAACACCAAAAGATGAAATTTCTCGAATATTGAAAACAAAATAGGCGAATAATCCGAACAATGAGACGCTGCGCAGGAACCTGCAGAACCTGCTGCTATGAGCTCGGGCTCATGCTCAACCAAATCACGTTAGAGGAAACACCAGGAGGAGAAACGGGAGGTGAAAGGCCCGATAAACTCTCGATTTTACTTCAGCTGTTTAACCTAGATCTGCGTAGTCGGGAAATCACTTCCATGGTGACTTCAGCTGCAACGAAAACGCCAATTAAAACGCAGTCACTCAAGCGACAAGTCAACGAGAGCCCTCAAGGTTCTGTTTCGGCGGCGAGATTAAGGTTGTCAGCGATAGATATCCTTTCTGTGACCCCAATGACCACAGCACGAACCACCGTGGGACTCAATTTTCTTTAAAAGAAAAGAATGCCATGTTGAAAAAAAACTGGGTTGTTTCTTTCGGTGCGCGGATTCATATCTCCGCGCCAAAGATTGCGACGAATTACAGTAGACTATCATATTCAAATTGCAAGGGACACATCATCACTACCTTGCGCGACCCAAACTGGAAGCGCCCATAACAGAAAAAAATCACGACTTTGTCTCGTACGGCGATTTAGTGGTAAATCCCCAAATAACTTTTCTTCTCCATACAGCAAACGTCTTCGCCAAGGGAACAGGTAGCAAACGTCAGGTTAGAGTGGTCCCTGGCGGATTTAGTCTACGTATCTTCATAACGGGCACTATGTCTGAAAAGCTACGAACAAAGGTACTTGCCAGGGACCAGACGACGATTTCCGGCTTGGGGAACTCTTCGTTTCATAGCAAGAAGGACAAAAGGGTACAAGTGACCTTTTAGAGCAACTCCGTCCACCGTAGCTTTTAAGCTCAGGATGTTGAAGTACCCGCGATATGAAACGACTTAAATCGGTTTACGAAACCAACGACTCTGCACGAGTTTGAAGACAATGCGATGTCCTTCGCCGACTTCTTCAGCTTAGATGTTCACCAGGAACCAGGCGTCAGCCTGCTTTTCGGAACAGATTTCCGCTGGACATTCGTGACAGGTTACACTCATCGTCTTATATAAAAGCTCATTTCTTCACAGACAGTGTTTGGACGCACTGCGCAAGGCGATGCGACATCCATCTCGCCGACCATCGATTCAGTACAAGTGCAAAGCTTTCACGTGACAATGTAAGGCCACGTATTCGTTCAGAAGAACGCCTTTCCGGAAATTTACCACCTAGAAATTATTGACAAGGCAGAACTTTCCTAAGAAAGCATAGAAGTCCTAAAAGGGTTTAAAACGATAAAGATATTGAAAACTCAGTCGAGCAAAGTGCGTCTAAATGAGAAAACGCAAATATTTGTTGCGCTGCTGCTGAAATTGACTTTTGTAGATCACACAACCGTCTCAGACGATTAACGGCTTAGCAGAAAACATTCACTGATTGCTCCAAGAAACCGAAACCTTAGCTCGATGGTAATCAGTTGTTACGGTTATTACTTCTGGCAACCGATGTCACAGATCTATCTATCGCCCCCTTTCACTAACTTGCACGGCTTACAGACTTCATGAACATATATATTCACATGTTGCTCGCCACCTCGATGGTCAGTCTTTCTTGATTCATAAGCAGCATGGTTTTCGTTCAGAGCTTTCATGCGAAACACAACTTTTTGACGTAGTAAAGTGGAAGCCTGGGTCTATTGGTTCATCATGTTTATAAAAAAACAGTAAAAACCAGTGTGTAGCGTGTTTTCACTGGTTGTTTTGGTGCAAAAGTTTTTGAATTTACGACCGAGCTTCATCTAAACCTTGATTTATTTTTACAGACTCAAGTGATTTTTATTGACTCTTCAAAGGCCTTCGATCTCGTCCCTCACCAACGACTTATTGACCAACTTTCTTCCCTCTCTCTGCATCCGCTGTCCTTGTCATGGGTTACATGTTTCCTAACTGACCGGTCTCAATTCAGTGTTATCGGTGGTGCCCATTGTGTAAGAGTATCCTCTGGCGTCCTCCAGGGCGTGGTACTCGCACCGCTCCCCTTTTTATTGTACGTAAATGACCTTCATTTCGGCATTTCATTACGATTGGTCTTTTTGCGGATGATTGCGTTATCTACCATCGTATATCAACTACCGAAGATAAACTAATACTACAGCAACACTTGCACAATGTTTATAACCGGTTGGCTCAGTGGATGGTGTGTCCGAAAATTTCTCAGCGTTAGTTCATGCCTGTCTTGCGAAAATACACGAACGTCATCTATCCGTAGTCGTTAAACTCAGCAGTTATGTCGTACGTCGAATCAAATTGATACTTAGGCGTTGTAAAAACAAACAGACAATCCTGGACGGTGCATATTACAAAACTATCTGCCGATGCCTCAAAATCTCTTGGCTTTCTGAGAAGGCCATTGTTATTATCACCTGCAATCCTTAGGAAAATGGCCTTTGAAACTTTTTATCGTATTAAAATGGCATTTGCATCGGTAATTTGGAACCCTTTCTAAGATATACTAATTAATATACTTGAATTCTTCAAAGATGGTGCCGCGAGATTCATCTCCTGCAATTACAAAAAACATGCTAGCATTAGTAAACTAAAACCATCCCTCGGTCTCTCTGAAAGCTCGACGCAAAATTGGAGGTCTGTTGTCTTTGTCACAAACTATACATCAAGTTCCCTGGGTTACATGTTCACTTTTATTTCTACCCTTCCGAACATCTTGTCGCTTATATAATTACATTAGTATTCAGCGTCTGTGTGGCTCTTTTAAGAAATCATTTCTGCCTACGGCTCTAGACGTGTGGAACGGTTTGACGGATACCATTGTCAGTGAAGAGTTGCTTTTAAATTTAGAGATTTATGGCTAACCACCCTTGACCCTTAATCGCGTTTTTTTTTCTTTTTAGTGGTTGTTTGCCCCTGAGTGTATTTTTTGAATTGCAAATCAATTGTTGAAGATTTCGTTTTACAAGCTCTGTGTTCTTTTTCTTATTTGTTGCTACCTGTATGATTTGGTAATGCCGAAACTGTAACCATGAACTGCAATTTCATTTCCATTTGTAGTTCCCATTTGTAGTTCCATTTGGAGCCCGAGAGAGGCCTTTCAGGGTAAATAAATGATTATGATGATGATCTCAAGACAAAAGCGCCTAGAATATTTGAAAGAAATTGGATCGCATGGGAACAAGAAATGCAAGGGTGTTTGTTGAAGAACACCGGACACCTGAATTTCATAGCTGCGAAAGATCCCTGCGGGCAAGGCGCTTGGAAAAGATTGATTAGTGAAATCAAGCACGAAAGTTCAGATGAACATATTCACTCATGCAAGGTACCTGTATGTACGGGAAAGAATTGGGATCGGACAATTCATTCAGCGACTTCATCGCCATAAGGCTACAGCCGTAACTGCACAGCGTATTGCCATTTTTAGAACTCGGCCGTATAAGGCCAATCAGATCCATAATTTTTAACGGGCCTGAGCCTGCTGGAAACTATGGGCTGGTTGAGAAGACATCAAAGGCACAGGAACGGCAGCGAGGCTCGTTACATCACCGTCATCTTCATCAATCGAATCACGCTAGCCACCAGAGGGTCGCCAATAAAGCTGTGCTCTTCTAATCAGGTCTGCTTCCTCGTCTTTACAATTTTAATGCTTCCACTTGAATTCGCACCTTCGACTTGCAAATGACACTATTCCCAACTTCACCTTCTTGGCCCAGGAGTCACTACAATACTGTTATTTGAGAGAAATTACTACTGGTATAATAAACTTTCTGTGGATAAAATATGCTTCTACAAAATGGAGGAAACTTTTGACGACATTCGTTTTTCCTAGTAAGCCAATGGCCTTTTCAGCTAAGCATTAAATATCTATAGCCTCAACTTAGAGAGCATATACGGTATTATTTTTCTTCCATCACGCTTCGTAGTTTTTGCAACACAAAATATTTCCGGGACCTGGGTAGCTGACGCGCGATTACTGGCGGGTCAATCAACATTGCCACATACGCTTGTTCCGAACATCATATAAGAACCATGTTCAAACATTTGTTGCTGCCATTTGCTGTATTACAATTGTTTTTCCTCTCTTTTTTCCATCTATCTCTCTAATCTGTCCCTCCTTTTTTTCAATCTCACCTTCTGTCTTAGTATAAGATGCGGAAATGTTCCCACTAGGGGGCGCAGACAATTCCCAAGCCACGTATCGCAGGTTTCTTGTCTACCCCGACAACTGTATGAATTCCCGTTTTGTAATGATATTGATTGAATTGAAAAATAAATACTTTTTGCAAGGTTTTACTTCTCAAGGGACAAGGCAGAATTGTGTCAGGGTGGACGGCTAAAACTAATGCGCAGCTTTACGGATATCTCTACTGAACGTACTCACGATGAAAGTTTCCAGAATAGTAAATTCTTCGCTTTTGAAGCATCCCTCTATTTTTGGCACTTGTCCTAGCAAACTACGGTTGCGTTTCAGCAGTAGCATGTAAAGCCGTGGCACGGAGGGAGGCAATATCCACCAATCGCTCCAGAGCTAAGCTAATTTCACAGGTGCACGCCGGTGTTGCGGCGATGCACGAGCCATCGGTTCCACTCCCGATTACCCCCGCATGATTATCAAGTGGACTGGGGCGCCACGTGCCGAACGGAGGTCGGCGAAGACGCTTGACGCATGGGGTGCATGGGGTGTGGTTATACAGACGTACGTCGGTGTTGCTGCAACGGAGGAGCCATCGGCGCCACAGCTAAACACCCCTTGCATGGTACTCAAGTGCACCGGGTCGCAACGTGCCGCACTTGCGGAGCACGGTGTTATTGTGACGCACGAGCCATCGATTGCACATCCGGTCACCCCTCGCATGATCATCAAATGGAGCGGGCCGCCACTTGCCGCGCTTGCGCAGCACGGCTCCCCAGGAGCCAGGCGAAACTGCTCATCATCGGCCATTGTAGGTTACGCTCCAAAACAGCAAAGAGTGTGCACAAAACTTATCAATGAATGGTTCATACTTGGAAATTAGGTATTCGAAGGCGCATGAGATTGCGAGAGCCTAAACTAGGCTTCTTATATCTGGGCCTTCGTCTTCGGAGTACTTGATGCAGTGAACTTTGAATGAATATGATTTCAAACGCACGCTCAGTGTGAGCGTTCCCTTGTCCAGGTGCTAGGCAATCTCAAGGTATTGGAGGGTTAATTTCTTTGTGGGATGAATTTTCTTTCGTAGGGGTAGGTGTTCTTTCGGATCGCCCACTTAAGTTCTAACCATTTCCGCTGGACTGTTGTGCAACGGATTTCTCGTGGGGAAACCGATCGGCCGGCGTTGGGAAACGGGGGGCGGCTGGTCGCTGTACTCCGGTACCTCTTCTGGTCAGAGGAATCTCTGGGAGGCATCTGTACGAAGAATAAACAGTCTATTTGCGTTGGAGGTGTAGGAAGAGTTTTTCTTCACCATTGATGCAACCTTGTATGGCGTGGCGCCCGCTACGCACGAAGGCATTATCTATCGTTCTTCGTATTTCTTGAGCATGTTTATCTGGAACAGCGTGATGTTAATTTTCACGTCGACTACGTAGTCGAGGACGTCGCACTCCCGAACAACTGTGAAGGGCCCCTTCCAGGGCCTCGTGTGTGTTAGATGACTTGGAAGGAGAACGAGGACACAAACGAGGACAAATTTGTTTCATTTCTCGAAAGCATGTCTGATGGGGCTCATTAGGAACGGAGTGTTGATTCCTAATGGTGCGACGACTACTCTTTCTTTCGATGCTGTCGTTTGACTGATGTCAGAGGACTTTGCGAATCGCTTCACCTCGGCATGCTTGCTACGCCAGTAAAATTCCTCAAGGATCCTGTCCGTTGTCTTGCGGATGCTTTCGTGTCCGACCATGGTGCCTTCGTGTCCCATCTGTGGCACCGCCTTCCTGAAAGGTTGAGGTATCAATATCTGCTTGAATGGCCGTCCGGACGAAAGGTGATACTGCCGCTGGAGAAATCCCCTGACTACGATGTAGTTGCAGTGGTGGCCACTCCTGGTTGCGAATGTTGTCCCTCGCTTCCGAAAACAGTCTTTTAAGGTATCATCTTGCTCTTGTTTTTTCCTAAGCTGATCCGTCGTGTCCTCAGCAATGGTAAAGCTACCTGTAGGCAGGCTTTTCGTTTCTGGACAGCCATGAGCTTCTGAGAGTTCATCGCAGTATTACAGCTACGCGGGCTTTGAGCTGGTTGTTATCTGTTTTCAGGGGTTGTATTGGTTTCATAAACTTGTGGATTCCATTTCCAATCATAGTCGCTGGGTGGTCTGGCTCCTGGTAAGTTCCCCAGTACGAATTTATAGAGTTGATCCTGCATGAATTTCACCAGAAGAATCAATGAAAATTAGTGCGTGAGGACGCTTCTTGAAGTTATGTACGCTTCTTGAAATTGCTGCGCAGTTTCGTCAAAGAGAACTACAATGTATGCTTAGTCCGTCAAACAAGAATCTGCCCCAAGATCACGGCGCACGATTAAGGCATAACTGGCAGAATCCCGTACCACCCATATCGGCTTGCCGTACATTTCCCCAGTAACGACCAGTAGGTTTTTTACCCGGGAACATTATCTCCGTATTGCTCTTATTGTTTAGCTCTTCAACCGTACTCGTTTCAATCTATTCGGTGGTCCTCCCCTGTAGACGTCGGCGCTTTGCTACGGTGAAAGCCGAAACCTGTTCTGAGTCGCCCTCTTTGCCTCGACAATTCTCGGTCTTATGGCCACGTTTTCCGCAGTTGCCGCAGCTACGATGCCGTACAGAGATTCGACAGTCACTGCACGGTTGCCAAGTTTGCCGCAGATGTACCAACTTTGGGTCGCCAAGTTTTGGGCCTGATCTTCACTCTGGTTCACTTTCGGTTCGTCTCGGGCCTTATCCCAGTTTTTGGTGGCCTGTTCTTGCACGAAGTGATCGCAAGCTTCTGCCGTCCCTATACCTGTCCTGCAGTTCATTTCCTTGATAAAGACTGCTGGTTGCGTGTGGCTGCACTTCAGGAATTGTTTTTTAATCATCTTGTCCCACAGTTCTTCGAACGTTTTCGTTACTCCGGACGTCTCAAGCCACCTGTCAGTATAGCCAGCGATGCGGGAAACAAACTGTCCTCCGGTTTCATCATCTTTGACTTTAGCGTGCCTAAACCTTTGTTCGTGCCCCTGCAAAATGAAGTGGACTAATTGAAGCTTGGCGAGTTTCACTTTTTTGCAATACAGGAAGTCCTCTGGAGTCATTCTGTCTATCACTGTCAGCGCTTCTCCGGCGAGGCACTTCTCAGAGCTACTCCCCATTCTCTTTGAGGCCTCTTCTGCGAAAGAGCGATTCTTTCAAATCTGATGAGATAGTTATCAAAAACAAAACGGCCGCTGGATCGTAGGGTCTTCGAAGGTTCGGCGTAATCGCAGTTCGGCCGAATGCCACTGGCCCGCCCGGCTATCTCAGGGAACACGATCCGATGGTTGCTCTTGATCGCTTCTTGATCTTTACAAGAACTGGCCCAGTTATTGAGTCTACTGAGAACGACCAGCAATTATTTGCTTATTTCCTCTTACCCTCCGTCCCCATTCCTTTCCCCCATCGTGACCAGTGGTCATCCTTTTCTATTAAAGGTTGTCTCTCTCTCTCTTGATCTTTCTCGAACCACCAGCCTGGTTCTTCCTCATCTTTGCTTCTCTTGTCTTGAGACCCCTTCGAATATTCTCTTCTTGCTCGCGCGCTTGCTGCGTCCTTTTACAGCGATTTCTTGTTGTGCTTCCCGAGCTCATTGGCACCTCATAACAGTATACAGCCAAAGTTCATGTTCCTAGCCTCGATGAACCCTTTCACGGGTTCGTACGATTTTAGATTTTGGTGAACGTCACGTGGTTCAAACTCGTCTGATCACAGAAAGAAATCGCTGTAGGCGGCCGCAGTTTCGCCACAAAGCAAACATTATAAATCTAAATAAACCGTTCTTGATTTGTATTCCGAGGTAAAGAGAAGTGAACAGTTTCGGGATATTCGCGTTTAAATAAGCCCATTCGCATAGTCAGGACTGCACAAATATTCTTTGTTGATTGCAGATTAATGCACCTATGCGTCAGGGGTGTCTGCCAAGATGAGTCGACAAGGAAAGGGAAGCTACAAGTTTGGAAAGGAAAAAAAAATTGGCCGCGTATCTGCTCCTTTCGTTGCAAATGTCGTCAAAAGACGATAGTCTATCGGCTGTTGCGAAGTAAATGCCTCCCTTCGCTTTGCCGCTCACCTCTCATGTTGTTCCTCTTGTGTCGCGCTCCTCCCAAGGTAAAGACGCCAAAGGTTTGCTTAAATCATTTTAAATTTCCCGCGTTTCACTGCTCCAAACCGGGTGTCTCGATGCGAACGCTGCTGTACGGCGGAGACGCGCCTTAATCGAGACGCCCTACTTCAACGTTTATAGAACCGCGTTTCCCTACTCCACGCACGTTGCAAGCAGAACGTGGAACCTATCTAGTGGAACCTTGCGTAACTGTTGCCGGTTGATTTCTTAAAATGGCGCAGAAGCTATAGTGGCGCGGGCGACAGTAGGCGACGGCGAAGTGAATTCTTTTTCTGCAGTTGATGAAGTATTTAATTTCGCAAAAGCAAGCATGTTTTATTTTTTTATAAAGGAACACTGCGAATATCACTTCTGTATTGATTTGCTGTCTCATATTTGCGTAATGTCTTGTTCTTCTTCAACAATGTTGAGAAGTATGAACCTTACACCGGACATGGGCGTGTAAATTTACCTGTGACTATATAAGACTAATGGGCAGGCATTGTTTTGCTTTGGCCGGGTGGCTGAATCTAGTCACAAACAGACAGACGGACAGACATACAGACATACAGACAGACCAAAATTTCTGGGTTTAAGGAGCCCAAGAAAGACTATCGTCTTTAAAATTCCCGCAAACCATTCATTGCATCCGCAGTCACGAGACGTCGGCATTAAATTCACCGATTACAACCACAAGTACACGGTGGCTGGCGCTCGTCGGCAGAGGGAAAGCGTTGCGGGACATCTAAGTGCTGTAGGTGTTGGTAATACTAATCATGTAGTTTTTCATTACAGTGTTTTGAATTTTGGTTCTCTATGACCGTCTGAAAGGCCATCGTCCTTCCGCATTAACGTTATCAAACTTCTTATTTCCGCCTCCCTTCGCTGCACTACGTTTGGTTCCCGTTAGCTACAGCCAATTTAATGCAGCGTCTGTGAGACGG
Source organism: Haemaphysalis longicornis (assembly GCA_013339765.2). NCBI lineage: Eukaryota > Metazoa > Arthropoda > Arachnida > Ixodida > Ixodidae > Haemaphysalis > Haemaphysalis longicornis. Next base: position 47,779 of record JABSTR010000793.1, on the reverse strand, counting down.
CTTTCGTTGCAAAGACATAGGACGCCTCCGCGCTCGTGGTATAATATATGAGGGAACAAAAAATATTTAAAAACCCACCCTAATGCGCATGCGCTGTCAAGACGTGAGAAGCTGCTAAATCATTCATTGCCGAAGGATTTGGTACCACTAATATCACAGACATGTGATAACAGCTCGGTGGCTGCACCGAAATCTAGCCACTTTCATTCTACGTTGTGACTCTTCGCATAGCTCTAAAGCAGCAAGTAGCATTTTCGTCCTGGTTAGAAATAGGACGAATCTTGCGAAATTGTTCATGAGCAGCTACGAAACGGATTTAGGCGGTACGGGTCCAAACGTTGTTGTTTCGACAGCATGCTACGCGGGATATATAACAGTATAAAAAAGATAAACTAAGCACGAATGCTGAGCCCTCATGGGTGAATTCACGCATTCTCAGTTCCCAGTTTACGAGCGTTAAAATGGTCTGGGGCCATTGTAGTATTTACAACGTAATGCAAATCCCACCCTGTAGAGAATGAACACTTTACAACGATAAATTGTTTCCAGGCACTGTCGTGCGCGTTTCAAAAAATAAATAAAGCAGTTCATTCAGTGGCGAAAGTCGTCACAACTAACTATTTAAAAAGCTGTAAGGTACACCTGGGTGTCCGAGAACCAGACAGCGTTATCGCTTTATCTATACCTCCGCTTTAACAAACAAACTAGTACTCTGCCACCATTTAACCATAACAAAGCTCCCACTCTGTCTTTTTTCCCTGTTCATTTGAATACACGGCAATGTTTCTTAGAATTCCATTACCCCTATGCCTTACATAAACGCAAAGCCGTCATCAACAAGTACAAGACAAAGACACTTGGCAATTCAGGGCACAGAACAGTCTCCAGCAACCCCACGACGTATACTTTAGTTTGGCCTCAAATGCGTATTATACGAATTTTTTTCTTACTGGTGTGATACCGATCTAAGGTGTGAGTACAATAACTAAGCGCGAAATAGATTGTTCAAGTAATATTACCATAACGCGACACATAAACGTAAAATTAACAAGCACCGACGAACGACAAAAAGCGTGAACAGACTTTATGGCATAAATTCAAAGTGTATACATTCTTTAGGACTACTGCAAGGCATCATCAGTCAAACATCGTCGTCCGCTTTGTCCAGTGAATAAAGAGGAATGATGTACTCGCCAAGGCTATAAAGATGAGAATGACTACCAAGGACCTCGGTTGTTTCAAGTCATCTTTCTCTGTCTACGTTAACGAGCACTTAACGAGACACAGGGAACAGCAAACAGCTTCTTGGTGCTGCGGTTCGGAAGAAAAAAACATGTGAATTGGAAAGTTGTGTCGACCGCTGGAGGAAAGGTGTACGCGCGGAGACACGAACAGGCTCCCGCCTTGCGTATCGCTAGCATGGTAGACCTGGAGAAGATATCCTCGCTAGCAGGTAAATGGTGTTAGTTCATATGACGTTGCCATTACAGTGTTCACTCGCAAATGGCAGTTTCTGAAGCAAGTGATTATCATGATGTGTGTGCTCTAAATAATTTGTTTAGGAATCGTCCTAAGCAATGTTCTGTGTTTCCTTTAAACTCATGGAGCCTTGGGAACAAACAAGATGAATTGTGTGGTGTATTTCAATCTATTGTCTTCACTTTTGGTGTTTTGCTTTTTACGCAGACCAGGCTCTGTAATAAAAATATCCCACGTTTCTCCAAATACGCATATAATGGACTGGCGCGTTCACGCGGCAGAGGTGGTGGCTTTGCCATTTATATTCAGCACACATTACCTCATGAGGTAGTAGCAGAGTTTTCTTTTGACAACACTGACGTCGAATGCTTAAATGTGAATATGGGTATCTATACCGTTGTTATTTATCGCCCACCCGCTGGGAAGAAAACTCATTTTTTTTGGAATTTCTGGAACACCTATTTTGTCACTTTTGCAGAAACCACAGGACCTCTGTAATTTTGGGTGTTTTAGATATAAATATGCTGGTAGATAATGCTGAAATGATGATGAACTTATTAATTTCATATCTTTAACAAGTCTTATCACTAGAAAACACGACTCTCTGGGAAAACCGCAACGCTATTCGACTTGTGCATTTCAAATGTGCATCCACCTGATATCAATGCAGGTCTCTTGTCACTTAACATAAGTGATCACTTGCCCATTTTTGTTTGTTTCCGGTATTACGAAAAATTGAAAATACACAACATCAGCTGACGCGTAGCATGGATGAACACAGTTTGAAACGATTTCGCTTAATTGTATGAAATACAGATTGGAGGTGTAAACTCATTGAAAAAGGCACAAACACTGCGTACAAGTTCTTTGTAAAGCTTTTTAAATATTGGACCTATTATTTCCTCTCAAGCGAGGCAAAGTAGGCCTTAGTAAAACTAAAAGCACTGGATTAACGAAGATTTGTTGGAAAAATTAAAAGGAAGAATCACATGTATTGTTCATTTGTAAAAACTGGCGATAGAAATAAGTTCAACTCTAATAAAAAATTTCAGAATCAGTTGAGCGCTGAGAAAAAAAAGAGCAAATAAGACATTATGAAAAGGTATTTTTCAAAATTAGGCATGACCCAAAAAAAGTATGAAATTAGATAAAAAAATCTGACTTCTAAAAAGCAGGGTACACCTCTGACTAATATAGAAACGCCCACTATAGTGTTGACCGTTGACAGTGCTTCTTCTGCAATGAACACGTATTTTGTAAATAGTGGTAATTACGATGAAACACCTCTTGCTGATGTCGATGTACAAACACTCTGCTTGACCAGATTGGTGCTTGTGAATTCAGTAGCCCTAATACCAGTCACACCGTCTGAAATTGAAACAAGCATCAACAACATTAGGAGTAATGTTGCTGCCGGTTTCCACGAGATGAAAGCAATCCCTATTAAATATGTGTCTGACATCATATCTCCAAATTCATCCACCATCATAAATGTAACTTTTGAAACTGAATTTTTCCAGGACCGTCCTAAAGTAGCTAGTAAATCTCCTGTACATAAATGCGGTAACGTGAAGGAATTGTCAAGCTATCGACCAATTTCTGTCCTACCTGTCTTGTTTAAAGTATTTGAGGGTGCTATACAACAGATTAGAGAATTTTTTCAATAAATATAAGGCAATTAATGATGTGCAGTACGAATTTGAGCTAGAGAATTCAACGGAACAAGCTCTGCTAAGTATAAAACATGATATTATACGTAATGTTGAGAATAGACTGTACACTTAAGGGCTATTCGTTGACGTTCGGAAAGCAATTGATTCGGTATGCTATGATATTCCCTTGATTAAATTACATAAATACGGTGTTCGAGGTGTTTTCCTCAAAAACTTTAAATATACTTAGCTAGCCGCTAACAATTTGTGAACGTGAACCTAGCGTCGTTATTAATGTTAAGCATAAAAATGGTGTACCCCAGGGATCCATACTTGGGCCATTGCTGTTCATCATATACATACATTATGTTTGCCATATTCCTGACTGCCCCAAATTTATCACCTATGCCAATGGCAACAACTTATTTTTACAGCATCTTTTCTAACCCGAACCCAAAACATAGTGAATGCTTATCTCATATATTTATCCGTCTGGCTTCACATAAATAAATTACAGCTGAACGCGCAAAAACCAAATAAATGATCTTTGCACCTATCAACAAACCACTGGATTAAAATATTGATATCGTCTTTCTTGGAGCTAAGCCTGAGTGCGTAAAAACGAAAAAATTATTAGGCGTGTGGTTCAGGGAAAACTTGACTAGGAACACTCATATTGATAAACTAGCTGTACAACTTAGCAAATCGATTGGTTTCTTATACAAATTGTCACGACCTATTCCTTTATGGGTAAAGAAAGTTCGCATTTACAAGCTGTTCTTTTCTAAGTTAACTTACGGGCACGCAAGCATGGGGCGCCACGACCTGTAGAAACTACAGAAGATAACTATACTCCAGAAAAACAATTTACGGCAATTCGAAGAATATGCAGGCCCACCTCCACTTCTCAATACAGACCCACAGTTTACAAAAAACATGATATATTGCGGGCAACCCAACTTTACTGTCTGGAGGTAATAAATTACAAAAGTGGCAAAAAATTATACCTTAGCGACAAAATTATACCTTAGCGACACTTGTGCCCTAAGTCCGCATTATACTTTTCGTAAACCGCAAGTCAAGAGACCACTCATTAGAACTAACTTTGGCAAGGAACACATAAAATACCAAGTTTCTACCCTTTTAATAAAGTTGTCCACATCACCGACCTATGTAATATAAGATCAAACAAGAAATATAAAGTGCCACTTATAAAAAATGACATACGATTGTGGTAATGTTTCAAATTGTGTATGTAAACAGCCTTCTCGAAATTGTCTTTTTTTTTCAGCTGCTTCGCTTTTGGGCAAAATTGGTAGTTTTTGTTTGCCTACGTGTACCATGCTAACATTGTATGTTTTGATTTATTAGGGAAGTATGTTTTTCAGGGACTTTGTTTTTGTACATGTGCGGAATTCTGAAATAGTGTTTAGGTGTACTTCAAAAATGTGTGCGGTGTAAATATTCTTAACAGGTTGTTCATGTAAAGGCATAGTCCTGCAGGACTGCATTCGGGAGAAAAGCCTCTGCCACACTTCTAGACTTTTGCTTTTCCCAGGGACTTTCTCTCATTTCGTCACAAATACAAAAAAAATAAATAAATGAACTTACACTTCAAATATCAACTTCAATGAATGCACATTTGATATGGCTCGCATTGATAAAAGGTATTTGTCTTAAGAAGGTTGAAGCCAGGTTTTGGCCTTAGATGGTACTAAACAAAGACTAAACTAAATTAGGAAGGTGATAAGCTTGCCTTTTGCGGTCGTTAGAAGTAGCCTAGCACATTGGAGAGACATAAAAGTGCGTATACGTCTTGTACCAGGTGATTCATAAAGGTTTACAAGAATTAGTTGTTTTTCCTTTATACAACCAAGGACTTTAGTAAGCTTCCGATTTTGTGGAAAGCAGTCACTAGCCTTGAGACATTCAGAAAAATAGTGTAATCTTCAGGATAGTGTCGCTAGCGTTGTAAGCTATCACGGGAGGAGAGCAAGAGCCGTATCCAAGGATAATAATAATGAAACCATGCTGTTCGAAAGAAACCACAGTAGAGATAGGTGGTAGCATTATATATGTGGTATTTATTGAATGTTTAGCTGTCAGTTTCTTCGCTTGGAAATACTGGGAACGGCCACGCAGGTGCAGCTGTGCCAGGTATATGGTGCGGCTTGTGCCACATCGCCTGCACAGGGGGGCCTTGGTGCATGCGCTCGACCACCAGCGTTGTGATGTCGCTCCACCTAACCTTTCTCATTTTTCACCATAAAGTTGCCTCTGGCAACGGGGCACCGTCGCTGGAAGCTCTTCACTGGTCGTTCTCTGGCGCGAGTTTGGGCTCTCATTTCAAAAGCACTGCGTAATAGTTTGAGCCAACGACCTTGGCTTCGCTTGCAATACGTGCTGGTCTTCCCAGTTGGTTTATTTTGTCGTGTGGTATTCTTCCGAGGTTGAGCTTTGTCTTGCGGCTCCGCATGGCAACTATGTTTCCTGTGCCTCCTGTAACTATTTCTGAAAAGACACATTAAAGATGAGGCCTCTTTGCGATGCTCACCGAAGAGAAGTGTGGTGTTTCTATTTGTACATGTCAATTGTAATCAGCTAGACAGAGCAGAAATCGTTTATGGGCGGTTTGAAAGCACTTAAATCACTGTTAAATCCTCGAAAGGGTATGCGTAACGAGAAAAAAAAGGTCATAACCTTGCATTCGGAACGGTAGTTCCCTGTGTGAGGTCTTCTCTGCCCTCAATATTATGGTGCCGTGAAACCCGAGAGAAAACTGGCATCTAGCGCTCTACCATATGGCGCCGTAAGGGGCGCGTTCTTTGCGGATGCGTTACGCAGCTGCTGAAGGCAGCAGCTGAAACATCTTGTCCGAATGTATTTTTCCTGCAGCCCACTCGAACCAGCATTCACACTGCCGGATCGCGCGCATTCACACCGGGAGTCATCATGCTGTCGCTGCGGGTTCTCATTTATTCTGTCGAGCTACACGACTGGCAGGGCTGTTAGGAGAATTTCGAGGCGACGATTCAAATCATCCAAACCTTTCTGCCATCGAGAAATTAAGTATTTGAAATCATACCTAAGCGGGGATGCAAAACGTACCGTTGAGTGGATTCGCCTTAAAAAGAGCATATACAGTCAAGCCGTAAAGATACTCACCGACTGATTTAAGCTTACGGGGCTGCTCGTAGACGAAAACGTGGAATTTCTGCTAGCCATAGTTCCTGTTCAGTCGTCCTTGCAAGTACCGCGTTTCAGAGACCTGTATTAGCAGGTTGAATTCCGCACTGGCTTCCTCCACAGCCTAGGCGCTCCGGCATCAGATTACACGGTTATGCTACAATACGTCCTCATGCGTTCGTTACCTGCAACCTGGCAGTTCTATACCGTCAGTACATAAAGGAGACTGCTAAAGACGATAACGCAGAGCCAGCGACACGGAAATAGCAGGTGAAGGCCATCATGGCGTTCTTAAAGGTGCAGGGTTAAAGCAGGGAGGAGAGTCGAGCTTTCCGATTGAACTCCAACTTGAAGCCATCTTGAATCCGACAGCATCCGAGAACCTCATCTCCCCACTTGAAGTCCGCCTTAGCCTTGTCAGCTGTCTCTGCATCGGGTATGTTGAATTTGTCACAGGGACGAAAATTGCCGTGCTACCTGTGCAATGGTCAGGGCCACAAAGCGAACGACTGCCATGCAGTCTAATCAGCAAAGGAAAAGCCACGGCGTCTTTCACGGATTCACTGATGTGTTAGGTGCGCTAAAAAGGGACACATGGCTCGCCACTGCCGCACTAGCATGGGCCTTAGCTGCGATTGCTGCTTCAGGCAACATATTAAGGTCCTTGTCCACATGCGTAAAATATTCGCGACCAACTGCGCGGCTGCGACTCGCTCGGGCAGAGATTGCGATCGTGATGAACAGTCACAACGAGACCACACCATAACCACCGCTCTAGCGGGTAGCACTATGACATCGTCAGTGTTGCTCCCAGCGGCCAAAGTGTGGGAATATGGAAAGTGCGGTCGTGTCATGGTCCCGATACTCCTAGACGCCGGCAGCCAACCTACTTTCGTGCGCAGCGACGCGTCCCGACAGTTGCACTTGCCGTGTTTTGGAAGAGATGACTTAGCGGTTTTCACTTTTGGCAGCTCGAACCGTCAGCGACAAACCCAATGCCGGAAGGTCGCCATCACAATTCGCTGCCATTTTCAGTCCAATGAAGCTTCCCTGGAAGCGCTCGAAGTTCTGCAGGTCTTGAACGTCAATGGTCCAAGTATGGAAGCCCGCACCGTAGCGATGCTTTATGACAGCAACTCACCCGTAGCCGATGAACCTGAATATGGTCAGCTCATAACACCCACAGCAAGCGTATTAGTTGGTTAGGACTAGTACTGGAGGCTGCTAAGCGGACGTGTCGAGCACTTTAACGATAACCTTGGCGCCCTTGAAAAAATGCTTTGCTTGGTTCTTATGGACTCACACTCAGGATAAAATTATCTACAGGTCACAAACGGCAGTGAACATGCCTTGTTTTCAGTCTGTACCGAAAGATCTGGCACCTTGGGCCAACTGGTGAAGCCACCATAGATGTGAAAATCAGACGCCATACAAGTTCCTGGCAGGTCTCCCGAAAACGCAATAGCGGGTGCCTTGCTTCCCTCTGGCTCATTTCCCAAGAAGCGGCAGAGGTGGCTCAACGCCGCTGTGCAAAAGTGGCATAGTCCTGCTCCGCTAAAGAAGAGCAGCTTTCAAGCTTCAAAAGGCTTCTGCAAGATTCGTATGTTCAATCAGTGCCACAGCGCAGAAGCATCCGAGGCACGTTCGTAGCGTCGTAGCATAGGAGCAGCTGCAAGGACCCGTAAAGCTCCGACGCCGGCTTCCGGAGAAACTGCGGGGCTCACAGCGTGACCATCATTTAAAAAAAACAGCAATTGCGGCGCTTTCTGCAGTGTTGTGCCCAATAGAGCCGGGCACGAAGACTGCCTGCGCGGAAGGATATTAAATCTCCGATAGGGCATGCGTCATGCGACAAAGACGATGAGGGTAAATAGGGCAGTGACGAGGAAAACCATTGTCGTAACCATGCGTTCGGAATGGTTGTTCACTGTGTCGGGCCTTCTCTGTCCTCAACAATTACTCAAGTCCTCCATTAGGCTCAATCAATAGAGGTTATCCTTAGGGTTACAGCAAATGTTCATTTCATTTACATCAGCACACCTGATGTCAATCCGTTATCCTTATATCAGGCTCACTCATATAAACTTGTTCTTTGTGAGTGTTGACTGGGGAACTAGTTAGTACTTGAAGATTGTTCCTTCACAGCAAATAGCTACAGGGCGTAAACAAGCGCTTTTGGTGCCCCCTATTTATGTCCTGCTGGCGCGTTCCCACTCATGCCGAATTCTCCTTGACGATTAGCTTTTTCCGCTGAGGTTTTGCGGAGCTTCCACAAACAGTAGTAGTAGGTGGATGTGTTCGCGTGTACTTGCAAGGTGTGCAATGCTGCGGGCGCGTCTGCGTCGAGAGCTCGTTCAGAACGTGGCAGATCCACACACGGGGTCGGTCGTATACACGCCGTCCTCGCGAAATTTTAACGCTTGCAGGGAATGCTGCCCGACCTTCAGCTTTATCGATAAATTACGAATCACGACCGCAAACTACAAACACATCACGACTTTAAGATTTGTCTCTATCTTAACGATCACGACTAATATCAAGAAGCACAGGTTAGAATTGTCGTAGCGTGCTATGTGGTCTTGAGGACTGTGAGAAGCCTCCTATTGCGTCATGTTGGCAAAGAATATTCTTGACTTTGTCCCAGCTGCAAGTTGGGAAAGCTGCCTTAGACTTTACATGTTCGGCGTGCACATTAAAAACCTTGTAGGATGGATTCGGCTCTGACCGCAGCCGGGTAAGCCTCCCTGTGGCGCTTCAGATACCGATAGCGTTAGGGCTGCCAAAAACAACGCCTTATCAGGTGTATGCAGTTTTTCCCGCCAAAGAAGGATAAACGGATTTTGAAACGTGTCCAAACACCTAAATATACTATTAACCTGTGCATCGCTTGGTAGCATCTCTTGTTTTAATGAGCACCCAGGTGAATTAACGTTTTCTTCAAGAAAATTATGACTGATTTTCGGGAAAAAGTTGTTTTCTAGTAAAAATGGCGCACGGGAGAATGTTCGGTTCCTTAATCACTGTTTTCGAACCAAGATATATTGCTGAGTGGAAATCGCGATAAGAAAAGTGTTATGTGCAGCGCGCATTTAGGGACATATGTTACAGGCCGCCACCACAAGCAAGCCGCTTCTGGTTTGTGAAGTCGATCTAACAGGCAGTCCACTAAAAGAAGCTATTTTATTTTATTGAAATTGTGAATAGGTCCTAATTGTACGTATATTTTCAGTTAATCTTACCCCCGGTTCAGATATAGTGTTTTGCATCGCTCATGTTTTCAGTAACATAAGGTGTTTTTTTACATGCAAAACATCCAACCGAAATCGAGCAGAACTACCTCGTTTTAGTTGAGCGGTAAAGAACATATACCTGGCCTAGCTGCGTGTCTAAGACAAAGTCACCTTAACATGATACTTTTGGAAACACCGCACGAAACACACAGAGAGACCGCACACAGATAGAGGGCACACCGACATGAGCGTTAAGTTTTATTATCTAACGAAACTTCAACAGTTGCTGACATCAGCGTGTATGTTTACCCTCTCTCTGTCAGAGGTGTTGCGCTGTTTCCAAAGGTGTCGTGAGTACCCAACTAGACCCAAGTGAACATATATTGCGATACCATAACATCATGCCTTACAAAAGAAGTCTTCTTAACTTTCTGACGTAGCAAATATGGCTTGCAATTTTGTGCATTGTATGTTTGTTTCCGTACTAAATATTACTTACATGCGTCCGGACACCCTAATGCAGTGTCTTATTCGACCAAATTAAAAAATTGTGGCTAGAAGACAGCTGATCCTCTTCACACCATACATAATTGGCAAATTTTGCATTTCAAATCATTAAAATCACAACGTTTTACCTCTTATACAAAAAGGGACGAAATACTTTTTCTTTGCACCGCACACTGAACCATTATTTGAGCAGTATGCCTTCTATGCAACTTTATCTAAAATAGCGGTTTCATAGAGGTTGTATAGAGGTTGCTATAGCTTTTGGTGCCACTATAAAATGTATATTCATATTTGCGTGACCGGCTATGTATTTACCTTCCTGGTCCTGCTTTTATCTAAAAAAATCTCACACTAGGAAATGTCCTGCCAAAGTTCGCTCTAACCAACGCTGTAAAGGTGGTTGAACGGCGAAGTTGTAAACGACACCCCCAAAGATTACCCATGAGGCCTCACTTTTTCACACACGTGGCTCTACAAAAAGTGAAACCAGAGATTCTGCCAGCCGTTCCCTACGTTTCGCGGTGGGGGCGTTCCGAACGCAGCTGTGACGGCATAAAGAAAACGCAAAGCAGCGTATTTCGAGGGCTGAGTAAGAGGGCGGCACGCTCAGCGATGGCGACATCTCTCTCAACGTATGGGTACGAGCTCTAAACACCGTAGAGCGCAGTAGGCAAGACAAAGGACGAAGGGGACACGGACGGGCGCTCGTCCGTGTCCCCTTCGACGGTGTTTAGACATCTCTCTCACCACTTCCCCTCAGTCTTATTTCGTGTGAAGTGCCCAGAATGCTCCCTCCGCCTCTCCTGGTGACGAATTCAAAACACCTTCTTCCTCCACGTTTCTACGTGTGACCATTTCTTAGAAGGCAAGACGGCGGGTTTTCGCTCCGCTTCTCTATTCGGGCAAGATAGATTCCTGGCGGGGCCAGGAATTTGTTTGCGCAGCCTGTGTGTAGCAAGTAGCCAGCCAGAACCCGTAACGTTTATTTTTGTAGCCAGTAGTAGCATGGGAGTTTTTTGCTGGCGCAGACATACACAATTCCTGGCTGCGTAGAGGTGTACTGCTCGCCGGTGAAATGGGCGAGTTATTCTCAACGGTTTTTTTTTTCAGAGAGCGATACGGTAATTTTGTACCATAAGTAATGGTAACGTAAAAGTGGCATCCGAAGCCCAAATCTTCGGTGTCTCTCGGACGCGAAATCTTGCTAAGGTGTGTTCAGCTTGGTGACATCAACAAATCAATGACCGTTATTTAAAAAAAAATACAATATTGATGTGAGCCCAAGTTTTCTGTGTTGCCTTCGGATATTTTTTTTGGTTTAAAGCGAGCGTAGAAAATACTTTTCGGAGTCATTTCTTGACCAGAGTATTGTTAGTACAATGTAAAGCAGCGGACAATGTTTCTGTTATTTTGCCAACTTCCATTATAAATTGTGTCAGTTTGTCTGTGTCTGTCACACAGATAAAATATTATCATTTTGTCTGTCTGACATTTTTTTAAGCAAAATACGTGTATTGCGATAGAAAAATAGTTTTACAAACTTAGTCTTCGGTCATAGAAAGTAGTGCTTTGAATGTGTTGTATAAAAATAATATATGCTTTAATACAAACCGCAGAAGCCGTTTTTGCTAAAAAATAATTGCATAGCTTGCCTGCTGCCTTCCTTCTTGTTTCCTTTCATTTTTTTTTCTTGTTTGTGCTTTGGAAGGTGGGGATCAGTATAGCTGCATCTCCACAGCTTCCCTCTCATTTTCCACACACATTGCGTTGTTTCCATTTGTTTGTAATTTCGGTTGCAAGAGCGCGCACAGCTTTGTGGTCTAATAAATCTTACTCAACTCTTACACTGAACTGTTACATCTTACATTAAAATAATAAGGCTGTCGAAATTAAGTAGTTGTTCTGGGTTCCCTTAGTGTTTTAAACTCCTGTTGATGCAAAACTACAGTACTAACCATTTGTGTTTTTTTAGAAATTTCCACTGATAAACTATGGAAACTATTTTGAACTCTCTCTCTCTCTCTCTCTCTATATATTATATATATATATATATAAAATATGTCACAAAAAACCCCGCAGCTTCTTTTCACGTATACTCCGTTGGGATAGGGGCTAGACAGAGCTCCAGTAAACACTCGAGCACGCTTGGAAAGGTTACTGATAAACATGTATTCTCATACACAGCACGACCTAAACACGAATACGCAGACGCGGGACTACCCGGGAAGAATTGAAAACGGCAAAACTAGCAATCCTCTTAGACACCAAGAAACTTAATATGTACAAAAAGATAATTACAATAGTCCAAGGTACGGGTCGTCGTCTGGGAGTCGGCGCTTGGTGCTGCGCGACGAGGCGACACAGAGTGGTGCAGGCCGTGACAGGGAGCCAATAGCTGCGTCTCTCGTTCCGGGTGGTCGCCCAGGTCAACCCGCCGTACCTCTTGCTGGTACGGTAGCATTCTACACCTGGCCACGACCAGGTGCCAAGTGAATGCAGGCGGCTTACAGCGGGCAATGGGCAGCTGCCGGTGAACGACGTTCGGTAAACAGCGGGTCGTCCAGGAAACGTGCACACCATAGGTACGTGCGCCTGCCACGGGCCAGGATGCGGGAGGATCGACCGTCGTCCGCAGTAAGACAAGGCGCCAGGTGGACCACTCGAGATCTCTGGTACCGAAAACCCTACGAGCTCTCGGATTCTCGCCTGAAAATGGCTCTGCTAAAACCTCCTTCCTAAACTCCGCCCAAAGTTCTCTGCAGAGCTCAAAGTCCTGGGTTTAATTCATCACTGCCGCGTTGGCCGCTGTTCTGACGAAGGCGAAACGCGAAAAGGCCCGTGTGGGTTTGATTTCGAACCACTGGTAGCGGCTAAAGATAAGATTGCGCCGGTGATTGACTGCACCTCGAGACACATGGCAGTGGGAAGGCCCTGGTAATATTTTTGCGAGGGCGTGTGGGCAGGAGGAGCTACTCTCGCTTTGCGTGCGTCTTGGGGGCAGAATGGGGCACCTGTGTACGTCACTGTTGCAAGATCGCCATAGTGGTAGCAAACACTGCATACTCGAGCTCGACGACGTCAGGGATGGGAAGTTGCAGATACAATAATTGAAAAGGTAGGAACTGCCGTTTGATGGAGTGGATATCAAGAGGGTATATCGCAGTAATACCGGGTATAGGATATGCATCACAGTGAACAGAGGATAGGCGAAGACGGCGAGCGATATGAACTGGAGACGACTGTCTTGTGCCAGCAAATGAAGGTTATTCTAATTTCACAGGGACTCGAACGGCTGAGCAACTTCCAACATAGGAAGGAGGGTATATCTAGGGACACTTTGAGGCAGGCGGTTAGCAGGCTGGAGGAGCCGCTCACTATGGGACCGCTACGATGAGGTTATTTTACGTATCGCCGTTCATAAGGAATGCAACTGTATGCAAGAGAGTACAAAAGTAGCGAAATATCGTGTTCTCGTAGACCTTTTGATGCCGGGTTATCCGGCAGATGATGTGAGTGAGTTATGAAATTTTAAACGCTATAAGGACTTCCCATCACACTGCAGGTCACCGCATGGATGCACAGCCGGGCCTTAAAGGAGCCATGAAGAGAAAATGCAAGTTGGTTTTATTCGAAAGATTCCGTGTTTTATAGTGCCCCCCGCGCTTGTCCAGATACAAACTGTGCTTTATTCACTGAGAAATTAAACAATTTAGGTTAAACTTTTGATTTTCCCGCTCAATCGTGCGTTTTCGTGGTCCCAAATGACATCAGAGGAACCGACCGCTCGGCAGCTTAGAGTGCCTTCATTCACGCATCCGCCGTACAGGGTAGAGACACGGATACCCTGGCGCCGCCATTTTCGGTTGCTCGCTCGCCACCGAAGCAAGTCATTGTATCAAAACCGCGCTAAAATTATCGCCGCAACGTGGTTTACTGAAGAAGAAGTTTGAATCATATTGTCTGTTTCGCGTTGCTAGGTCTCGTGGGAAACGAAAAGAATAACGCGTTGAGCCCGTTGGCCCAATTGCGGCGGCACGGGACCGTTCAAAGGTTGTCTCCACCCTGTACAGCGGTGACGGTTTGTTCCCGCGTTTCTTTACGTTCCGTAACCTAGATTGCGCCACCATACCGTGTCAAGCGTTTGGTTTGTTTTTGCCCGCATTTAAACCTGGCTTGTTTTTGTTCTGGGAGAAAATATTCGTTCCCTGAAACAGTGCTCGCTCGACAAATAGGGTCACGTAAGACACCGTTGCTTTCGTCAATCGGCCAGTGTCGTCTGAGACAATCCCAAGCCCCGTAGTGCTGTGCAGCTAAACCAAGCATGCTCTGCGCAGTACGAACAGCAGACCGCATTAGTACTTCTATGTTTACATGTTCTTTCGTAACTTCCACTGTTTGTCCCATCATTCTTATTGCTTTGTAAAGAATGTGCCCTAAATTTAAGCGCAAATCGCTCGTTCGTCTAGTTTGTAAGCTCTACCTAATTTGCGTCTGCTTCTGCCAGCCTCCGCCAATCGCAGAGCTTAGCTCATGTTACATCCTAGGATCTGTTGCGGGAAATGAGCCGGTGGGTCGCATGACCATTCCCGTTTTTCCTATTTATGTAGCTTATTTGAGCGAAGTTTACGTTAAAAGTGGTGTCAGTATGACTCTAACGAGACAGTCTTTTGAATGAACCAAACTTGTGTTTTCTTTTGATGGCTCCTTTAAGAGGAAGAGGGTTGGCATCAATCATTAGTTCTATCTGAGAAAGTTGCTGGTTAGCTGTAGCTCGTTAACGTTATCAGTGGCGACGAGGTACTCGGACTTGTGTGGTGAGAGTGTGAGACCTACGCTTCACACGAAATAGTGCCCAGGACGAATTCCTGTCGGCACTGGTTCGGGGAGTTAAGTTCGGCTGCGGTTAGAACACCACCGGTTTATATCTAGTGTGTACAGTACAACGGATAGATTAGGAATGGTTTAAGCACTAGAGGCAGGGAACCAATTGCTAAAGTGAAGAGTGAGACAAAGGACAGGTCCCTGAGGAACGACCCTTGCAGCAGTCCAGGGTTGTTGGCCATCGTCTTCTAACACAAGAGACTGAATTTTTTTGGTGAAAACATAATAAACGTTGTTGTACATTCGGGAGCTGGGAGTTCGTATCTGAAGTTGCGCAAGAAAATGCATCAATTTTTGGGGGGATGTCCAGACTCACGAGTGATCTACGTTAACCTTCACTAGGATCTGCTTACACCTGTTGTTGGAGGCGCAGCATTGTATCCTGTGTTTTCTTGGGAGCGCAAACCCGAGTCATGGCCACTCAAGGAGTTTGGTATGTTTGGGGAACGTAATGACAATGCAGGAGCATGAGCTCTGTCAGTTTTTCAACACCGGACGTATATAAAATCTGGTGCCGACTTTTCTGTACGAGTGATTTTTGAGGTATAGGGATAGAGCGGATATTAAAAGTCTTCCACTTAGTGGGCACAGACAGTGTTCCCAATGCTTCGTTGCGAAACGTAAAAGAATTTCAAGAGCGTACTCCGGAACGTCCCTTATAAGGGAGTACACAATCACGTCCGGGCCTGGTGCTGTGTGTCCTTCGAAAACTGTAAGTGCTGCGCGTAGCTCAGAAAATGTGTATTCTGGTCACAATTTTTGCTGTGGGAAAGGTAACAGATGGTGGGAGAGGAGGCAAAGAAGCCAAAGGCCAAAAGGACTTATTGCGTTTCTCAAGCAAATCAGCCAATGTGAGGCTCGTCTGCAGCTGAAACGACGTCCCGCAACCACAGCTTCCTTGTTTGTTTCTGACTTATCGACTGACGTGTAATTTGTCTGCGCGCCCATTCTCCCTATAGTTATACATGATTTTGTCACTTTATACAGCGTAGCAGCTGCGCTTATCGTTCATAACACAATGAAAGAACGAATATCTGTTTTTGTGTAGTTCTTGCTTTTCCCTGGCTTTGAGAGACTGGCATTATCGTGTTTGTTTTTTGTTTTAAAATAGAACCTATGTAATGATCATGATACACCGCTCATATTCATGAAATAAAGGATAAACCGACAATTTTGTCTTAACGCGTTGTTTCAAAGAGTTGGAGGAATGTCTCGTACATTATTTCCGTTCCCACGACTTGGAAAGTATCTCCAAATTTGAGGGCGGTTCTCAAATCAAAGTCTCCAATCGAAACGCTATTTACTGGTTTTTAATAACTATGAAAACCACAGTACACGTATAGTATATGATATATTTTAAATGTCCAATCGAAAGCCATGATGATTCAAATGATACATTTTGGTTTCATGCAACTGCCTTCGTAGGCGTAATTTGTTGGTATTCTTGGCGTGCGCGTGAAATTTATTCTTGCGGCATATATTGCGACCTCCTTGAGGTATTCTGCATCTTATTTGCTTCAAAACAGAGAATAAAGCTTGGTTCCAAATAAAGTGAGAAAAGTGTGATTAGATTACAATACGTATAGCGGGAAGAACATTGCACATCGCTAATTGTGCCCAGATGCTCTGCAACAAGATTTCAGGGCATTAGCGGAAGGTAACAAAAATGAATTCCTTGGTTTGCTTATCTACGAGTATAACATATGTCTTCGTTTTGTGGAGTGTAGAACCTGAAGGTTTTGCATTGGCCATTCAGCATTATCCGCGTTTATAGAGAAATATAGAGCCACATTTTCACTTATGTATCTCGCGAAAACATCTCAAAATATTTTATGTCAAAGCAAGCTACAACTGTTAGGCCTAGAAGTGTCATTGCACGGCAAAAAAAGGTGACAGAAAAAGACGGACGGCCAAAAAATGTTTTTTCCTCATTTTGATCAATGACGTAGCCAAGTCAAGGTCCGTGGTTGGAAGACCTGAATGTTTTCGGAGCAAGAAGAATTTAAGGCATGTCGGCGAGAACTAACGTCATCACTTCTTGAAATAAAGGAGAGAAAACTGGAATGAGCTACTAATGACGCGCGAAGAGGTTGACGTCCGCCGAGGCTGCGCTTGGTGGGCGTTGCTGACGTCCTCGTTGTTATTAGATACATCGCGTCCAGGGCGCGAGGTCACATCCATCGTGAAGTTTGCACATGCGCCGCGCCTCCAATTTTACGATCAGTGAAATTGCACTCCCCGAGTGCAACGTTGAGTACGTGGGAAGAGAGGTTACAAAAGAATGACGCGACAAATTTGATACACTCGTGGTTAGGAAAAGGAACTACGTGTAGCCATTGCCGCGTTAAAGCAAGCGAATGTGACCATTCAGTAGACGCAAAACGCTCACGTTTGTTCGGTGAACGTTGGGCAGACATATGCAATATAGGGGGTTCTATGACAGGCCTAAACCGTGGTCATCGGCGATACTAATCTTCGCGGAGTAGAAGAGATGTCCCCGTTTTTCTTATTCCACATATAAAGCTTTTGTTTGTGTTTACGTACTCATTGCACCACTTCATGTATTGGACCATTCCTTATTACCAAATAAAGCATAAAGCAAAGGCGTTGCAATGCTCGTCTGATATCGAATGAAGGTGAGTGAAGCTTTGTCAGGAGAAATTTTTTGTTCACAACTGCATTTACTTAAACGTTATGCTCTGACCATTACATTTTATTAAAATTTCCACAAAAGTTTATAAAACTGGCGTTATGCATTGATGCATGACATGGGAATACATTGGCAGCAATAACGAGAGATCACTGCTGAAAGGTCCTAAAGGTTGTACTTTCAGTGGTTTTATTTACTTTATTTATTTATTTATTTTCAATACTGCCAGTCTCTTCCCGAGACCATAGCAGCTGAGCTTTCAGATTTTACATAAACGTAGTCTACAAAAACAGCAGAAACATGCTTTGACAAAAAAAGAAGTGCAACCTTAAACGAGGATGGTCTTTAAATTATACACAGCAGAATACAAAATGTGTATCAGTATAGTTATACATAAAAGTATTTACAGAACAAACGATAAACACATAAAGAACTAATCAGTTCAAAACACACATTTGTAGCCGGAAATACATAAAAACACATTTCAAACCTCAGTAACGCTAGCAGAAAAGGAATGTTAGTTGAAACGGGATAAAACACTACAAATAACTGCACACATGTAGACTCCTCGGCCACTCAAACACTTCAACAGGACCCTGTAATGCATCTACCAACGAGGGCACGGTGGGATAAGAAGTTGCATTTTCTTTTTTTGAGGCAAAGTCTTTTAGCGAATTTATGTTAGTAACGGTGGGGTTTAAACTATTCTATTCTCGTTTAGCCATTGGAAACAAAAAGAATCCTTCTAGGTGTCGTTCTGGAAAGAATTTTCTTTTAGAGTATGGGCATGTGTATGCCGGGTTGTGTGGGATTGTGGTAGGAGAATGTACCTTGATGTGTCGATTTTGTAATGGTTATTAAATAATTGAAAAAAAATTTCAGTCGCGCCTGTTTTGCTCTAGCCGCGAGTGTTGGGGGCCACAGCTTGATAACTTATTTATCGGGGAATCAGTACGCCTATATCTATATCAAATGAATCGCGCTGACTTCCTTTGAACTTTTTCAAGTTGGTTTACGCTAGTGACGGTTTGGGGAAACCATATTGTACTGGCATATTTTAGTACCGGTCTACCGTAAGTAGTGTAGGCTAAAAGCTTGGTAGATTGTGGAGTCATTCGAAGACATCTGCTAAGATAAAGCAGCTTTCGCAGCGCATTTGATATTATTTTGCGAATGCGTGTATTCAATCTAAGTTGTGAAGTTTTGTTACACCTAAGTATTTGTGTTGATTCACTCTTTCAAGTCTCGCGCTCTTAATACTGTAAACGTAGTTTACAGGATCGTTATTTCTTGTTAGACTCTTGCGCACAGTTTTCGGAAGGTTAATTGATATTTGCCAATCAGTGCACCACTGTACAAGATGGTTTATTGCATCAGCAAGCTCAAGGTGATCGGAATAACTGGTAATTTCTTTATAAAGAACGCAGTCATCGGCGAACAGCTTTATGTTAGAGGAAACGTTCTTCGTGACATCATTATTGAAGATGAGAAATAACAGCTTTGTGGTACCCCAGAGGTAACATGAACGGTTTCATATGCCACTTGCTCAAACATGACAATCTGTGAACGGTCACTCAAGAATTCTCTTATCCACCGTGTTAGTGGTCTTCCCCCGATTGTGTGTTGGAGCTTCACAATTAATTTATTATGACTTACGGAGTCAAACGCTTCAGAAAAGTCTAGTAATCTACACCAGTGTGGGAACAGTTTTAATAGACAACGCTAAGTCATGAACAACTTCTTCATTCTTCGCATCTTGATTGCAGACGCGGCCGAATGTTTTATGAACGTATTGCGAAGTTTTTATTGGCATAAATATCTACATATATAAAACGTAGAACTAACGAAAGCTTAGTAGTGAAATCTACAACTGAGGAAAGTTTGTTTTGATACTTTCAAAAAACACATAAGGGAAGGTCTACGGTCTACGCGAGGTCTACGCGAGGTCTACGGTGGAATGCGTTTGTGGCAACAAACCAAAGAACACGATACTAAAGTTAGAATGGTTGAAGTTGCAGGGTCTGTTGAGTGCCACGTGGCTTTGTTAGGTGCTTCAGCAAGTGGGGCCGGCACGTGTTTCTTGAAAATGTCAGTCAGTTCGACGTAAAAAAATCTTTCCGAAAGTTACGAAATGATCTACTTCTCATCAGCTGCGTAGTCACCACTGCATATTAGGGCCCAAACCAGGTATGCTTTCGCGGTATACCTTTCCGTTAAGCTTTTAATTTGCGAGTAGCAAAGCAGATGTTTTCCTTTACTCTGACCACTTGTGGTGTAACCTCCACGCACGGCCCTAACACAGTGCGCTATGCCAAATGGCATACAATAATTTGTCTGCTGTTCAACGCAACTTCCAGACGGCGGACAAACAACCCGCCGCGGTGGCTCAGTGGCTAAGGCGTTGCGCTGCTGAGCACGAGGTCGCGGGTTCGATTCCCGGCAGCGGCGGCCGCTTTTCTGATGGAGGCGAAAAGCAAAAACGCCCGTGTGTACGAGATTTCGGAGCACGATAAAGATCCCCAGGTGGTCAAAATTAATCCGGAGCCCTCCACTACGGCGCGCCTCATCGCCTGCGTTGCATCGGCGCGTTAAACCCCACAATCAATAAAGACGGCGGACAAAGTATGGAACTGCTTAACCACTTTGAAAGCCTATTCTCCACAAGGGGATACGCTTACTTTCACTATTTATGCTCGCGGATGCAGCCTCGAAAAACAAATGTAGCGTTTGAGGCTTGTTGTTGCGATAACACGAAATTGGGCGTTTTGCCTCCGAAGCTCTCGTGTCTTCAAAGTATTGTCCGAAAGGCTGCCGATCTCGCAAAATAAATCTGAATACCGATAATCGGAAATAATCTGGTGAACCTACGGCCAGTTGTAAAACAGCTAGGTTTATGGTGTGCAGAGTTCAAAACTGTTAAAAACAACGCATGAACGCGGGGCTTTAAATACATGCGGTGGAGCGTACTGATAGCCACTGGCATGACTAGCGAGAGTAGGATACGGAGCTGCAGCAGATAGGCGTGCGAAAGCCAACGCCAACGGCCAACTCCTATTTCATACAATATCTCGTTTTCGCCAATGGTGCGGTTCCTATTTTAAAAAAACCTTCACTGTGGGGAGGGCGTGACCATTGTAACGTAGGATGTGCAGGAAAGGAGAAAGCATAAGTTGATGCAATTTTTAATATCGAAGTTTTACTAAAGGCTAAAACAAGCATGCACTGGTTATCAGAGTAAGGCAACGTTTATTGTAGACTTTAGCCCCGGTTGTGGTGAGCGGCTTTCGGCCTAAAACCTTCACCCCAAAACACGGAAACAATGGCAATTGCTTTCGCATGCCTAGCAGCCACGACGCCGTCCCCTTATCTCGCTGGCCACACCGGTGGTTATCGGAAGGTTGCTCTGCACATTTTGAAAGCAATGCGTTCGGGCGTTGTTGCTAAAACTTTTGACCTCTGTACACTGACTATCATGTTTTCCGTTTCCTCCGATAAGAAAAGTGAAACGCGTGGCTAAATCATAACATATTGCATCCGCGACCAAAGGGCGTACATAAGCACCTTTCAGCAACGCCGTCTTCTATCTGGCGATCGGGCAAAAGCGGAGCAGAAACCCTGATTAGCGGGATACTTATGACAAGCCGCTCCAAGGTTAGCGACCACACAGTTATTCGGAGACTATCACGTCGTGGTACCGCCAGGAGTCTAGGCCACTCTTACCGTCCTTTTGTTTATTTTCACGGTGACTGTACAGGTCATAATTTATTAGCCTCAATATGCTCTAGGGCTCACGACAGTGTAAAAGCAATAAAAGCCTCAGTCACAGCTTTTTATTAGTGCGTTCAAAATTGAAATGCGAGCGCTAGTCCTTCATAATTACCTTCTGGGTCTAGTTTCGCATACGTTTGAACAAACATTCTCAATATAGCAGCCCATATGTTTCAATATGGCTGCAGGCGCGATTGGAAGGGTGTGCTGCTAATGCCACATAATCACCAACTAGAGCTTAACGAAGAGAAAGTTGTGTAATTGTTTCGGCTGTAACCTGTCGAAGGCTTCAGTCTCTGGCAGGTTGCACTCCTCAAAGACACATTTTCAACATTGGTCTAGATAGCAAAGTCTAAGTGCCACGAACACTTTGTGCATATTTGATACCAGAATAAAACCAGCGAACGGTTTTAAATCAACAACATTGCACAATATCAATTATGACTTTAAATGGCTGATACAGACCTAATATGACCATACTGTGTCGTAGGCGCAAGAGTGGTTGTTTAAAAGAATATACACAATATGGGTGACCATACTCATTGCGTATTCATGCAAATCGTAAAAAACAATGCACATTACAGAAGGAACTAGCCTTCTGATGTGTGAAAAACCTCCGCCACCATCCTCGCCTGCATTCCGTACGAAGCCACGGTACATGTTCTGGGTCCGGTGAGTGCATTTCCCTGTGTATGGAATTCTGATGCATTTTATTGACTTTAATTTTGTTTGCAGCAAATTTCTGTGCTTCCTTAGGGGAACTTTTAAGACATTGTGCTTTTTTAAAACGTAACTAACGAACGCGAGGAAGCAAGGAAACACTTTTTTACACGCACAACGAGAAAGGGAAGTTTATTTTTTTACATAACGATCCAAAGTACAAATGTTGTATGGAAAGACATAAGTGGTGTAAAGAACACTAAACGATACACGCCGAAATTTGTAACTGATAACTTTTCATTGCGTTCAGCCGAATACTACATACTAGCCTTGAATTTTGAGCCATCCTAATTTTAACATCATGAAAGCACCAATACTCTTGGCGGGGCAGTAGTGTACGCCTATTTGTGAACCAGTCGTCCTTCTTGCACCGCAATCGTAGAGATTCTTTAAATTCTAAAAACGCACAGTCATCATGTCTGTGGCGAAAACCCCGGGCTTTGAAAGATGAGTATCTTTATTTCGCTGTCGCTCCCAGTTATTTTTATCGACTGAACCTCTATTTACGTAATATTTAGACACAACTAGAATGGGCATCTGTGAAAACCGGCCTCCAGCGGCTGACTCGAAAACACGTTCCTGCCGCACGGTAGCGCCGTAATTTCCGGAAGCGTCTGCATACATCTGGCGAGAGTTGTTTGTCGCGCTTTGTTTTTCACGGTAAGTTAAATAGCTTTTTATTGTTAACGTTAATTAGGTTCATGTTTTTCCTGCTGTCTACCTTTATCTGGGCCTCAACTAGCTTTGGCTATTGCCCCAACATCTTGTTGCATATTTGTAATGCGCAAAAGTTTCTATTAAACATGAAAATGAAATGAAATGAAATTCCTGACGGGTGCTGTTGTTAGCAATACATATGAGAAAATTTATTGGAATGGTTCACTCGTCTCATTCAACGTACAACTTGTAGCTCAGGCCACGCAAAAGCCAGCCCGCGGGGACAAACTTGAATGTGTCGTCCGCACATAAGTCGCATATGTGCGATATCAACAGTACTTTAAAGGGGAAGACGGTAATTTAACGTACGAGAAATGCGGGAAAAAATTTGAACAGTTCGAAGTGGCATCAGCCTATTACAAAATTATCGCAGTAGCACAGACATTCCCGAGCATCAAATCTTTGGAAAACTGGTTTTCACTATCTTTACTTTCTGGGGAGGAACACAATGATTTAACCATTTTAGCAAAACGTCCACACGCGTGATGCAACAAAACCTAGCCCCTATCCTTTTCGACCAGTTGAATCATTTCTGCAGCCAGTTTGTAGTAGATTGGCTGCAAAAACAATAGACTTTTACCGCTTCGTAGTAGAGTCGTGTAGTGCTAAGGGCACGTGTGTTTCTTTCATGAATGGTATGGATGAGGTTATACAGGATGACTAATGAGTACTGATGCCCCCTACCACGCTA
This sequence comes from Haemaphysalis longicornis, assembly GCA_013339765.2. Lineage (NCBI taxonomy): Eukaryota > Metazoa > Arthropoda > Arachnida > Ixodida > Ixodidae > Haemaphysalis > Haemaphysalis longicornis. The sequence goes on along the minus strand of JABSTR010000793.1, from coordinate 24,298 downwards.
TAGCCTGCTGTTTAAAAGCTTCTGCAGGCAGTTGGTGCGCCAAATATTACAAAGTTAAAAAGTAGCCATCCTTCTAATCCGTAAAATCGGTTCAAGGGATGCATTTCCTGGCTACGTGGTCTGGAATGTAATAAACCACTAGGGCATGACTGGGTGGATACAAATAGTGCGCATGTGGTACGGCAACTTCTGCTGCTTCAGCAGGTAGTGCAGTGTCATCGAAAGTTGTTTCATTTTCTGGGAGTAACTTCTCCATCTACGGTAGGGATTTAAGCATTCCAGGAGATTCATTTCCACTTTGGGGACCGTCGGCAAACTCTAAAGGCTTAATCGCCTGCCTACAACCAAACCAATTAGACGAATTTACACTGGATTACATGCACAGTATTTCAATGGACAGTACTGAAATTAATAGTTCTACAAGATGATGATGAACTGTGCAGCAGTAGTGCGGTCATTGGATACAGTGGTCTGTCTTAAAATGCCAAAGAAACTCTCCAAGCAATCCCGACTGAGGCCAAAAGTCATCAAGAAGCTTAACCCAACTTTTTCAGTAAGGTAATTTACAAGGTCTTTGGTAGCATAAATAGTCACGAGAAAACTTTTTTGATCTGCTCTTGCTTTGGAAGCCGAGACCTTCAGCGTAGAATTTCCATTTATACAGGCACGCTATGAGGCTGTCAAGCGTAGTTTTCCTATGACTGCCACATTTGAAACACAAACGAAAAATTTTCACCATCACGAAAAGATCATGAGCAGTTACTGTTTGCATGCCTCAAAGATTCCACTGAAAACCGCGACGCCACGGTTTCAATTGCTCCAGGCATCACCTCAATAAACAAACTGGTTGGCTCCAGAACTATGGAAATTTCGCTCCACTTCTTCTGTGTGTAGATCTATTTCTTGCACAACTGTTTTGTTGAAGACGTTGACTTTTCGATTTACACACACGTGTAAAAATGCGCTTCGAGATAGGTGCGGAAGAGTCAAGTTCCGTGCTACTTTAAAGGTCAAGGCCATGCGGTCGACATTTCAGTTCGTCGAAAAGCGTTCCCAGTGAGCCTGCACTGTTTCATAACGGGTACTACTAACGGGTAATGTACTAACTAACGCAGTGGAGTAGCATCCATACCCGGCCTTTGTGTGTGTTCCAACAGTGCTTTATCCCCATGTTTCGCGCACACATTACGAGATGTAGAAAATATTATACAAAATGCAGGAAGCGCTGCTGGAGGCACCGAAGCACAACCTTGCTTCCCTAATTCTCATAGCTTGCTCGCATAAAAAAATCCTCTAACACTATCTTTATTAGCGTTCCTGCGTTGACATTTTTGTTCAAACCAGGCAGCTTAAAAACAAAACTGCATGCATACCAGCAAGCAGAAAGAAAACATTTGTGTTTTAAAGTGATTTTGCTTACCTGTAACCCGCACCCACGTTCCAACGAAGGGCTGAACCATCGCTACTTCGCGGTACTCAGCTTTTTTGTGTTTGGTTTGTGCTCCGATGGACTGCCCCAGGTTTAGAAAGCCCTCACTATGCGTTGTAGATTTGATGCCTAGGTTTATGAAAAGTTGCTTCCCATTTATCACTATCCCCCAAGGCTGGCACTTCGTTCATTTCTGTGACATTCTTCTTCACACACTGGAGCAGGTTACAGCTAGAACCATAGTAGGCTTTGCAAATATACATTACAAGGTAAGCATTGCGAAATTACACCCAATAGGAAAATCCTTAGCGGCATACATTGGTGTACCTTTGGAGGTGCACAGGGTGGTCATGATTGAAAATGATATGGCGTTTCAAACGCTCAAAAAACGTGAGCTCCTAATCCGTTAAATGATACACTCCTAACAGCCACGCTTTTTCATATCAATATCGCCGCAGGGATAGCCAATTACGTGCTTCAAAATATGTTCGGACTGAATACTGCTGCTTATTTCGAAGCTCATTGATCTGAAACAAAAGCCCAACAAGTAACATTTGCTTATGATGCCAATTAGTATAAAAAACAGTAACTCACCATTTCCTTAAAATTGGTTTTCTTTTAAAAATATGTTTTTGTAACGTTAGGACTATTTACTGCAAAGTGCGCACCTTCCTTTCTGCCACCTCAAAGTCCGAGCAGCATGCTTCAGTCGCCTTTCCAATGGTTGGACGATTGGTGACTCACTTTGTTCTTAAAACTAAGTTAGTTGGCTATAAGAATTCTCCTGAACTTCCTGCACGTAAAATAGCACTGAGGCCATCCGGATAGTGGGTCGACCCACCTTTGGGAAAATGCAGAAGACGGTGGACCGTAAATTACCTAAAATACGTTTTCATGCTACTCACGCTTATGAGGAATGTCCCGAAAACATATCCCGTGGTATGGGCCAATAATGCACAGTGGCATACCGGCCATATTCAGATGATGTGGTGCGGTACGATACATCTAGTGGCTTTTAATGGCTGGTCTCTCCAAATCCAGACCACGTGGAGCGTTCTTCCGCATACACCAGAAGTTCTTGGGCATCTTGCTAAGACCTGCTGCTACACTGGCAGTGAAAGCTACCGACCAGGAAGATGGCACAGGTTGGACAGGTTGTTGTTAACGTACCTTGTTGTTAAGGTATTCAGCTGTTTCGCAGCACTTTCCATTTTCGTTGGAACGTCTGGAGGGACGAGTATTCTGATGGTGGTTGAAGACCAAAGATTGAGTGCTTCTTAGGTACTTCCTCATTCGTGTCCAGTTCGTTTGGCGTGGGCTCAACCATTCTCGTGCCGAGTTGTCAATGTCTTTACGGCTCTCTTTTGCAGGCACGGAAGAGCATTGTCCAACATTCCTCTTTCTTTTTTTGGGCAGAATCTTGGTCGCGTATTTCACGGGAAGATTTGGAAAAACCGTCGGAACAGAACGTTCTTTCAGGACAGGGACATCGTGTGGCACGACGACTCCCTTTCTATCCATGATGTGCACGAAGTGTTACGTGATGAACCTGAAGAAGTATTACAAACGTAAACACAGCCACCATTACAGGATGACTGCCCACATGTAGACCAATAAGCTCGCCCTGCAGCTGCTACAACTTAAGAAGTAAACACCCGTACCACACCCACAATTTGGTCACGCGAACATACCTCAAATTTTTAGGAATGCTGACTCACGTCGGATCGCTCCTTGCACGACAAATGTCTTCTGGAAATCGGAAAATTGTAGCGACTCTTCGCCCCGGGGTACGGCACGCGCCCAGTTTTTGAAATTAGCGTTCGGGCAGGCGCGCGGAAGAGTTACGCGTTTTGGCCGCACAAACATGGCACGAAACTGCCCATTTGCTTATTTATCTTCGCCGTTTGGGGCATTGCTCTGAGCGGTCAAGGGATAGCGAAAGCTACTCACACCACCTACATTGAAGAATGAAGCAAACGTGATAAAAACAGACTTGTGCTACACAGAACAAAAGTTACCTTGTACCGCGCTGCCGTGGCTTACCAGACTGACGTAATGACAACGGCACCATAAACGGAAGCGCCTAATTTCCCACCAGTTTCGGAAACGCGCAGTGGGCTCATCGGGCAATGCTGGTGGCGCCATGCTCTTCACATTTTCTGTTGCGGCCCCTTACCGATGTCTACGCATGTCAGATATCGCCGTAGGAAGCACAGTAAAGCTGAGGGCAGCGTCCATGTTTGCATGCCGTCTTAGTGTTTGGGGTCATACCTTTTAGCAGACACCAATTTCTTTTTCTCGCGAGGCACCCTTCTGTAATAAGACAGAATTGGAGCTATTTCTATTCGAAAGCGCGCATTCCATCATTGGCTAGCTGGAAATTCATCAGAACGATCGGGTATCTTGGAGAGCTTATAGTGAGTTAAATAAAGAAGATGGGCTACATACATGCCTTTTATTATTGGCATAATGTGTCCTCTCAGCAAGATCGGTATTTTACAAACACGCGTTATCCACAGAAGAATTACGCCGGCGTGTTCCATTCCATTGTTGCGAGTGTGGAAGGCGCGGAGTACAAGGGTGGTCTGCGATAGCCTATCTTCAAGTGAAATGAGTGAACGTTGGCAAAATCATTGTTAACCGCAGCGTAATTACCATCGTATGCAAAATCAGAGCGCGAGAAACAAGCATTATCAGGAATAGAAGATACGAATATAGCGAAAACTAGGCAAAGCAAACAATGTTTGTTTATGGCCTGGGTTAGTATACCGAAGTTTGGCCAGCCATGCATACATTGTGGAAATGGCCTTAGATTTCAGTGTTCGGCTTCTGCTTAAACGCCCATAATTCAAATGTTGGGGAAAATTTTTGATCTCTTTTTTTACCAGGTTGGTATATGTTCTTTGTGTTTCAATCTACGAGTGAGTTTCGACCCTAACCGCAGTGGCAAGGTACCGCTGCACTTTGTTTCGGTAATTCTTTGAATGCAGGACGTAGTCAGAACAACATATCAAAGTATGAAATTAAGTTGCTAAGAAAGATGTTCGAAGTGCGATTGTGTTTACGATGCTCTTTTGAGTTCTCAGATTTGATGGTGATGGTTTAAAATACATTTCCCAGGATTTTTCAATTGACCCGCAAACATTTGCAGCAACAAATGAAGAAGAGAAAAATTATTTCAGCTCAGTGATCAAAAATGGCTGCTCATAAAGGATTACAAATACCCTGAAAAGGATTGCAGGGTTCATTCAAATGTGGCGAGAATGAATCTCAGTGCACCTGCTGACACAAGGCTTCGGTGGCGGGGTGCGATAACTCGCTCTCTTTTGCATGTCGGCATGGTGCGTCCGTACGAAGCCGGTGCTAGTGCGAAGCGTGATTTTAGATGCGAGTGCATCTCATTCACTCGCCTTGTCCCTGCATCCGGCGTTGTCGGCGTTGCCGTCGGCGTCCGCGCCTCCCCCATTCTCCTCGCCGCGCGAGCTGCGCTTTCCGCCGCTCACCCCGTCTCCTCTCCGATGGCGAACACTCTCTCGCGAGGGGCATCGGTTTGGATTCGATTTGATTGGCTTGGCTTGGCTTGGCTTGGCTTGGATTGGATTTAGATAGGATTGGATTAAAGTGGATTGTGTTCGATTGTGTAGCTTCATAGCCGCGGCAGACGCACTGGCGCCGGCGCGTCCCCTCACCATTATGAGCGCCATAAAACGCGGTGCCTGCGCCGCTCCGCCCATCGTTCCAGCGCCGTTTCTCCGCTGTCCAACGCTGCAACGTGAAGCCCCTATGCGTCGCATCTACACAGGGGTTCCCGCGAGGGGAGGTGGTAGTTTTCGTTCATGTTGTTGGACCTAAAGCGACACTGAAGTGATTTTTATATATTGTGGTATTACTTGCATAAATGTAAGTCTGGAGCCATAATGCCGTTTTTCAATCACGTTCGGTGCATCAAGGCGACTTTGTTTAATACAAAAACCGGCATGAAAGTGCCCCCCTCCTCTTTGCATGTTCTATTCCTATTTCATATGAAGTTTTGCATGACGCTTACTGTAGATGGCTGGTCTTCACTGCGCGAAAGTGTGGCTCATCGACCCTCCGACCGAGCGAAGTAGGTAGACCTCAGGGAGGTCGAAGCAATTCGTTTGACAGGCAAAAGTAGGTCCCGGCAGAATTTGTGGTTCGAAGAAAGGGGCTTCAGTTTGCCGGCTTGCAAAGTGCAACAAGCTTAGCAAACTGTATGAAGTTTATAAGTGTAGCGGAATTTATGAGTCACTGAAAATATACAAGCGCACATGGGACGAATGGCTGGCTGCTACACTCTCGCAGCAAATCGGAGGCCACATAACGGCGGGAGAAGAGTTTTGTTGGATACAACTTTGTTGTACCGTATCCGAACAGGCTCATCAAAGACCACAGCACGGCTTTTTAAGCTAGGCGTAGGGCGATTGCCTCGGTTTTTGTCATCTGCAGCGATGGGGGATCTGCACTGGTATGTAATGTGTTGCCCAGAGCATGCTGTACAATGAATCCTAATGCTCTCAGCGGTCAGCCCCACAAAAAACTCTCGATCGCATCGTCTTCCGATTGCACATATAATGCTGCAGAAAGGGATGTGGCAATTTCTGTTTAGCTACCATCGGGAGATAGAGTGGTCAGGCTCGTGGTGACAGGGTGGTAATATCGACTAATTAGGTTGAGCTCGGGCAGAGCAAATTCCGGCATATGTAGCCAGGATAAAAAAATGATCCAACACAGGAAAAACCGACAACGCAGGCGAAGATAGTATAGTTACTAAGTAAATCAAGTCAATCATAGCAGTTATTGTAATGCGTAAAAATTGTGTATGGCAAGCACGCTTGGCGCTGTGTGAACAAGCGCAGGGTTGAGCACAAAATCCACATATTTGTGAACATTTTTGTGCTTAGCGAATGTAGCCTATAAAGATAACATATTACTGAGAATTTGGGAGACGCTCATTGCAAGATATATTCAAGAAATATTCATCTTTGCCGCTGGAAACTCCGAGCGGGACAGCGAGCAATAAAAGTTTATTGGTTCCCATCAAGGGAAAATTGTGCAGCGGAGCGTACGATCTTCATTATTGTAGGGTTACTCATGCCGGGTAAGTTGCATTCCTACACTATGAAACCATGGGCGTCACTGCTGCTTTGGCCCTGATAGCGAAGCCATGCTGGTTGTCCACGACCTCACTGGACAGTAGCGTCTCCAATTCTTTCGTTGTTTGCGCAACAGCCAGCGCAACTTCATTCGCTTATTTACGCTCCCGCACCATGTGGCAGAGAATGTTAAGGGCGCCGAAGAATGTCCAATTGTTCTGTAAATTCCGGGATGAATCATGTGGAATGGAGACGAAGAAATAATAAATAAACAGGGTATGTGTTATAAACAGTCTATGGTGTACACTTATAGTTTCATGTTGTGAGGTGTGTGACTTTACTTTTGCATTGTATCTCCATTAGGAGATTCGAAACTCCGAGTGGAACTTTTTTAATGAACTGGAGCCTCTCTCCTTAGTTAATGTTTTCTATACTGAATTAGCCATGTTTCAGGGCAGTCTTCATTGCTTCGCTAGCGAGATTACAGTTTCTCATTGACCCGATGCCAAGTTCGTGTTGGCGACGTGTCGGCCTGTGCACCTACTGCTTGTGGGCACAGTGCCGCGTCAGCCTGCTTTTGCTCTGGTGTGAACACGCCTGTTACGACACATGGACTAGCCAGGAAAGCTCCGAAGGTATGGCAAAGCGCATGTTAGTTGAGCCACTCCGATGACACGGAGCGCGTTCAGCCACAACGTACGCCTCGACTATTTTACTTAATGATTGCAAGCAATGCTCGCAGGCTAATGTGATTCATTATACCGCTGACAACATTGCTGAAGCGCTGTATGCCGATTCCAGATGCTTCTATATTGTTCAATATTCGAGAAAGTAAGATGCCAAGTATGTTGTCGCACAGAATCAAAACCGAAACTAGTAAAAATTGCAGCCTTGGACATCCTAGAAAGAGAACCCCCCTCAAACACGTTTCACTGGTTTTAGTTATTCGGTAGCCGAAAATGTCGCAGGACACGGTTTCTTCTGTCAGCATTTATACACTAAATTCTGCTTGATCAAACGTAAATAGTGTATTTATTTCATCAAGTCTGTGGAATGCAAAAAATGTTTGTCTGTTTCTGTTCAGCGCCCCTGTAATGCATTGCCTGACGGTAGCACCATCCAGTGAGGAAGCGCTTAGTTCAGGCGCGAAAGCACATGGACCGCCGAGTAGAAGAGCACATTAGAGATTACTCCGAAAACGCTGTGCCGAGGGTTCTCGAAGGTCACTTTGGTCGACGCCGGGTGGACCTCTTGAGTTTCACGATCACGGGCGGTGGGTATTTTTTTCTGTGTTACGCGAGCTTGTCACCTGGCTCAAGCCGACGCGCACGCGTCGCGTACGCCGGACACTACTCACGAGGCGTACCCGCGTGCGCGCACGGTGTATCTGATTGGTAGTTCAATGGCGGAACACTTTATGAGCCCGCCCGGCTTTTAGCAGCTCCGTTGTGATCATGGTGTCTCTTGGCGCCACGCCCCGAAACCGAGTTACGCTGCATCACGCATCCACACAGAGGCTTCCGAAGGATACCCGCTTAAAACGACGTTTATTTTTCCCCCGAACCGCATTCACAACAATCGTCAATAGAATATGCATCATGTAAAATATACGTAATACAAAATCAAAACACAAAAAAAAGATCATACCAGTATTGGCTCTACGCCGCCTACATAGTTGAAACTACTTCTACGAAACAGTGCACAAAATCTACCGGGTGTAAAGGTACGTTTTTCACAAGCGCTGACTGTAACTTCAAGGTAGAAATGCTGCAAATATTATTAGGGGTGTGTTTTCTTCGACGGGGAACTCTTCCGATATGTAGCTATCATGTATTTTTTTACAGTGGTCACATGGGTAATCATCTGCCACAAAAATTTCCAATCATTTTTTGCTTACCTTTACGAAGCGGGTGGACCAACGCAGGAGGAACGCCTTTTCTTTTTGCGTGGCGAGTTCTTCTTCTAAGAATTCCAAAATACGCGTGCACTGGCGCAGAAGCATGGGGCACATAGCCTTGTATGTCCAGGACCGAAGCGACGTGACACTGTGACGCCTCCACGCAACAAAGGCCCCATCACATACGAAAAAAGTAACTGAGGCGTCACTGGTTCTTTGCACTCCCTCAGGGGTACTTCGAAAATCCTAGACATCGGCGACCAAAACGTCTGGGCTACACAACACTGAAAGATGCCATGTCTCCAAACTTTATTTTGCCCGCTGATAAGGTACCATGCTGACCGTCTCACGCTCCACGTTGTGAAACAATCTGTAGTTGGCAGTAAACTCCAACCACGCTCCACCCGAAATCTCTACTTGCTGCGAGAACCATAAGAGTAAGCTGCGAGCAGTAGGCTTTCCTAAAGCCCTCTCTGTTTCACAGCAAGGGTCGCACAGCGAGGTCTTGGAAAATTTTGCTCGGGGCAATTATCCAACATTTAAAGACGATAGTCTTTATTGGGCTACATGAGTGGAAAAATTGGTCTGTTTGTCTGTCTGTCTGTCTGTCTGTAAGTCTGTCTGTCTGTCTGTCTGTCTGTCTGTCTGTCACTTGGTTCATCCAGCCGAACAAAGTGAAACCGATGCTGCGCAATAGTCTGATACACCCACTGCCAAACATAAACGTCTAAGTCCGGTGGCAATGACCATACTTGTAAAAATTGTTGAGAAAGTACAAAACATTATGCAAATAGGATGCAGAAAAATAAATACACAAGGCATGCTTGCAGCGTTTCGTGGTGGATGGTTGATTTTTGAGATAGCACCTGAAATACTAAGTCCTCACTAGGAAAGAATTCACTCTGTCGCCTGCTGTCACCACTGCCACTATAACGTCTGGTGGTATTTTAGAAATCAAAGGGCAACAGTTGCAAAGCATTCCACCAGATGGGTTCCACGTTCTGCATGGTACGCACGTGAAGTAGAGAAACGTGATTTGTAAATGTTGAAGTACGGTGCATTGATTCACGTGCCTCTCCGCCGTACTGCAGCGCTGGCATCGAGGCACCCGGCCTGGAGCAGTAGAACGCGGTAAATGTACATTTACTTGAGAAAATCTCTAGCGTGTTTATCTTGCCAGGACTGCGACGGGAAAAGTACAGGAAATGATAGCAGCGCAAAAACGAAGCCAGGGTGTACTTGGCAAATGTCGACAAAAAAACTGTCGTCGTTCATCGACATTTGTTACCAAAGGAGCAGACAAACGGCCCAATTTTATGTTTGGGTATTTGTTTTATCAATTCGCGGAATGTTTTCGTGAAGTAGGTGTAAAACAACGGCAGTTATACTGCCAAAGAACCATGTGGTGTTCACGGAAAACACTCGTCGTGATGTGCCAATGAAGTAGTTAAGAAAGCGACATTTTATCCTTCCCGGCTTTTGTGCCAGGTCTGCAAACTTAAGCAACGCCAGAACCCTTGAAATTGTCGATATGCACGGAAGCCTGTATCCCCCATGCTGGTGGGAAGCCGTGTGAAAACTCAACCTATGCCCTCGGTCTTTGCTCCTTAAAAAATATACAAACACGGTGTCCTGCATCTCTGGGGTGTGGGGACCAGCTATACGCGTAACGCTGTAAGGCTTCGAAGAAACGTATGCTTTAATTACGAAGCTGGGCTCCAAGTGGTGCAGTTTATATTCCGCAGCTACAGACAGTCGCGTTTTGTCCTTCTTCACATCGACGTCCTTGTCTCACATGCCACCTTACCCGAGGCCTGACACGTTACCCCAAAAACTTTTACGTCGCGATACTTCGAATTCCTTTTGAAGATCCGACTTGAATGCTTCGAATGGCTCTGCCTTACTGTTGATTCGACAAATTTCTGTTAATAGAATAGAGGCCTGAGTACACGGCAAATCTTCTGTCGTGTCGCGAAGGCATGGACACGTCGCCTACGTCCGCCTGAACTTTAGTGGCGCGTGTCCAGAAACGAGAAAGCCGCGTACATCAGTGGAGATTGTGGCGAGCCTTACTAGGGTGTCCGTGACAACGACAAATAGTGGTAGGGAAGTGAGTGCCTATAGTGTAGTGTCTGTGCCAATCCAATGGTAGAGCACTTGCGGAAGAGAAAGAGTCAGCGTGAAGGAGAAAAAGGGAAGAAGGGGTTTGTGAGCGTTCGTCCACGACGACAGAAAGAGGGCGCCCTCCCGGTGTAGGCACGAGATCCGTCGCCATGGCTGCCTTCTGAGTTATCATCCGTCACGGTGTGGGCCCGACCACAGCCCTGGACGCCGCCGGGAGAAGCAGGTGTCCGGCCCACGAGAGAGCGGAGCGCCGGTGACGCGGAGCCCGGGCAGCGAGTCCTCGTTACAGGCCTAAACTATCTCCTCCCACCGCTAGTCATCAACACCGCCACTTTCTTCTCCGTTTGTCTTAAATGCGGGGTTAAAACTCGCCAAACCCCACAGCTCGTCAGCCTTGCGGACAGCGCCGCCTCGCGTCGACTCGCCCAAGCTACCGCCACGTCTCTCCGTCTACGCTCCATCCACCGTGCCATTCCCAGCGTACTGAAGTGGAACGGTTCCTTGCTAGTCGTCTCCGAGTTTTGTAATTATTGTTTTCCTACTTTCCGTACTTACCAGTTTGGATTGTCTTTTGAGTAGAATGCGTGTGTTACACTACATAGTACCCCGCTCATTGGTGTACGCGAAAGCATGCCCATTCCTTCACCACAGCGCCCCTGCCTGATCCCGCAGTCAGCTAAGAATCTGGTGCTAAGCTGTCCATTTACGAGAACTCGTAAAGTGAGGCCTTAATACAGAACGTTTAACCTCCCAATAAGGTCAACTGCAAGGTCGATGCTCCAAATGACAGCCTTCAAGTAGCGACGTTACACGCGATCAAAATCTTTGGCTTGCTCCAGCCACACTAACAAGCCAGGGATTCTTGTTCGAGGGGCGAATGCGTACACGTTCCTCGTGAAAGATAGGTCTAACAAAATTGAGAGTCCTGGTACTCCACATATCGGAGTAAGACTCATTACATGCGTCAACACTTTTGAAATGCACACTGAAAATATGCTGGCTACAAGCTTGTGGTCTCCAGTCAGCAAAGGGACAGGATTATATACGGTCGAGTGTTATGGTTCCCCTACCATTTTAGATTCCCGGACTGTGTTGTCCGCACTTAAAGAAAGGGGCCAAACGAAATGGGTGAAAAAGGCATTCACCATCTTTAACAACGGTTGCAAGAGGCAACTATTGTTAGAGATGGTTGCAAGAGGCAAAAAGAGCATTTGTAAAAGCTAGCGGTAACGTCTTGTGGCCCCAGAGCGCAGAATGGTTCACTAATTTGACTGCACGCCACAGCTAATCGTAGAAGACCAGCGCGGTGCAAGCGTCACATAAATTACTGGGTGCCTGGGGAAGTTCACCACAAAGGTTTCCAGCACTCTCCTCTAGTTTCGGGGATGTTTCGCCGTCGTCTCCCGCCTTAACAATTCGCTAAAGTGGTGAATAAATATTTAACTTATGTCCCTTGGGCACGCGCCGGCGGTGCCATTATGGAAGACCAAAGTGTCTACGTGCGCTCGACATACGTCCTCTGCCCAATCTGCCCTAATGCACCTGTAGCGGAAAGCCACATTTGAACGGCAGAAGCGTGACGTAGGCTAAGAAGTGCGCACAGCCACTGCAGGGCTCGCGCACCTCTGGCATCAGGAGACGGAAACCCCGCTGCGTTCGGAATAAAACCGGCTTTGCTACGTGGTCTGGTCCTCTCCAACAATAACGGCCTAGCAGCCGCTCTACAGTTAGGGATCCGGACGTGATCTCCCTGACAGTGAGTTTGTAGAGTCATGTACACCACCGACCAGGTTAGCGAGCACGGCAAGCGGCCGGCAACAAGATCGCCGCCCTGGCTATTCAATTGCCGTCGAATTGGGATCAAAACCCGGCTCCCTGTTGACAATTCCATCAACCAACCATCAAGACTCATTGCTGGAAAGGTTGATGGCGTTTGATGATCGCCTCGGAAAGCTTGATGTATGTAAGAAACTGTAATGGAATCTGCTGGAAGGGGACGCTGGAAGGTGCAGCAGGCATGGTGGCATGCCTGGCAACACCTTCCATCGTCTTCCACAACCTTCCTCCATGCTGGCAGGTTTGCAGCGCAATGGCGGCAAATGGTGGCGTGACGGCAAGCTTGACTGCTGAATTGATGATGGAAATGCATTTTCTGAATGAATGACGGCAGAAAGCCAAAATTTATACGAGAGCGAAGCGCTTATAATAACAGAAACATAACGGTGGCATTGACAGTTGCGAGAAAATTACAAAATCTGCCTTTTTGAAAAGGTGTTGCCAAAAACTTATTAGGCACGCTGCGCAATGACGGCAGATGCTGGCGTGACGGCAAGCTTGACTGCTGTATTGATGATGAAAAAGCATTTTCCGAACAAATTCTGGCAGCAAGCCAAAATTCATTCGATAGAGAAGGACTGATATAATAACAGAAACATAGCGGTGACATTGGGAATTTCGAGAGAAAAAAAACAATAACTGCCTTTTTGATAAGGTGCTGCTGAAAACTTGGCATATTAGAGAAAAGCTACTTTGATTAGCGCTTCTTGTTTTTAAGCCAGAACTTGAAGGGCTGGTATGAAACTGTATGCCCTTTATTCGCCGTTTTTGGTGTAAGGGGGGCAGTGCCGACCATTACGTCGAAACCATGGGCAGCTTTTTTTCGCTGCGACAGGGTCAAACCGTACGTGTTCATTTTCGCTGTGCTGAGCCCGCGGACAGAACCGTCCGTGGCATGGCCTAAATTGTACGCGCCAGTCTACGGGTCTAGCACTTCGCCGATCCGCGTTAGTTGTAATCAGCTGCCTTGAGACAGATCCAACCACGGTATTATTACACAACATAATTTTCATTCCGGGCGCGCATGCCATTTCACTCATAGCTACGTTGGCAATCGTCGGGGAGAACGGGAAATGTGTGATATCTCTTTTAGGTTGAGATTGCTGGCTACACGATTCAAGGTGAGCCTCGTGTTGGAGACCGGTGCGTGCCAAAGAAGCAGTATGACTGCCGGAATGGGTTATATATGAGAAGTAGTAAACATAACTCACAATATTTGTGCATTCATTGGCGATTCAGTATGCCGCTTGTTGGGGCGCACTTTCCGTTTGTGGCGGTGGTGCAGTGGTAACGCGCTTGGGTTTTGTTTCAAAGGTTGGTGGTTCGATCCTCCGTCGGTCTGTTTTTTTTTTCGCCAACACCATGATGTTATTTTTTTTAAACGAAAAATGTGCCTATTCTTGGTAGTTTTTAACCAAAAGTGATTTCCCCCAAATGATGTCGGAGGTTTATTCCACAACTTGCTTATATACACGGATAGCCCAACAAACTCAACTTTTTGCTGGGTATGGCAACCTGATCTTTCTATTTACATTGCTTTATGTGTCTATGTTCAAGCCAGAATTTGTTTCGACGCATTTTGTTCACTTTGCGACTTGTGTATGAACTGCGTTACGAAAAAACAAACGCCGAAACCGAAACCGAAACCCCGGCCTCAGTACTCTACTGCTTCATCCAGCAACATCGCCACGCCATCACGAAATCGTCTTTCCTTCCTCCTGGCCGCCGAGTCGGTGGAGTTGTACACGCTTTGTTGTGGTTGTTTTGAAGACATTGGATTATTCTTTCGACGAAGATATGCCGCCTGCGATTTAAGGTAAGAGACTAGTCTACTTTCCGCACTTTACTTGTGTATTTAACAAGACAGCGCTGTTCCGTTTCGTGTAAGACGTTTGCGTCGCCGCTTAGCCCTAATGTTTTTTGACAGCGACTCATTTTGAGGCTTACGTAGATCAGCCTTTAGACTGGGGGAGTAGCAACAGTAGGGCTGTTCGATTTACAGTCCCGTACTCACCGCAGATTCCCTGAAAGCAGTCTCTCATTCAATTTTCCTTGTGTATCCTGATGGCTTCGGGGAACCCTCGGACTCCCGCGGAATATCCGGGGTGAATTCGAGTCTGTAAATCGAAGAGCCCTAGTGTTTGTGCCGTTTGTAGGCTTTTTGTTGAGCGAAGTAGGATCATAATGCTACGTTGGCTAAACGGTTTGTTGCTCGCAACAACCGATCTCTAATACGCGCGGTCGACCGCTCCAGGTTGAGTTCGCAACAATTATGTTTTTTTGTGTGTTTGGGTAGTTATTAAGGAATTGTGATATTGTACTTATTCGAATCATTTGTAGTACCTGGACTGGAGTGGTACGCTTTAGGTAACTTGTAGCCGAAGCACATAGCAGTCTACACTACACTGCAGTGATTGTCATTTTTCAAAGCGGTCACTCAGTAAAGTGCACGGTACAAACAATGCTCTCTGCGTTCAGATTGAGGATACGATGGCTGAAATTGACGCCACTCGCAAGCTCCGCATGTGCAGTGAATGTTTGAGTGTTCCAATCGTTCGATAATCGCATATATGTTTGTGCATGTGTATCAGTAGCCCCAAAAACGTACATTCAACCCGAATTTGCTACCACGTCGAAACTACACGCGTATCGTGCGTCTGGTGCCGAGGCATAAGCAATGCTGGCCGCGCATGGCGAGCGTTTAAGCACTGCAACATTCACTACCGTCTCCAAATAATTCGCGGCCACGCGTGTTGCTCAGTTAAATTTTGTATTGTGCTCTCATTCTGTGGATGAGTGCACCCCGCAAAAGAGCAAATGCTTAAAAAAAGTGGGTCTCCTCTGGACTGGTTAAGGCCGAAGGTCTCTTTCTTGTAGCTTGTGTAAATAATTGCACAGCAAAGAATACACTCTTTGTAAAAACACATGACTTGATGTAAATAAATATAATTCTAGAAAATATACCGCTAGAGAATAGATGGGAGAACAGCTTTTTCTAGATGGTTATATCACACTGAAAGTTTTCTTTTTAATTTTTCAGAAGAGGATAACATCTTTCTCATCGCAATAATTTTTTAAGCACCGGCTATTGTCATTATTGGCAGTAATGCATTATTGTCATGTTTCAAATTTTGCGGCCTTGAGCAATGTGTGTCATTTTTGAAAATCGTTTGAATGGGTTTGATGTCAATGTGAGCACAACCTTAAATCTGGTTCACTATGCATCCCTAAGATATCGCTGCCATTATTAAGGCCTAATTAGATACATGTTTTTAAGGGAAAAAAATTGTTGCCATGATATTGACGGTACCAGTTGAAAACATGCACCGACACATCATGTGGGCTTCAAGCACTGCGTGGGAAGGAGAATTGAACCTGGTTTGCGCTGCAATCACCTAGAAGATACTTCAGAAACAAAAAAATTGCTCCATTTGTATTTTTGTTCAGGAGTTCATCCCATAGCCTTTCCAGCCTCCTTCAGCATAATTGTTAGGCTGTGTCTTGCGTTCCGTCCATACGGAACGGCAACTCTCACTAAAGTTCCGTCCAGAGGAAACACAACTCACGTTGAGAGCAGCCTTTCTTGATTTTTACCTAACCGGCCAAACCGCTACTGCTCACTGACTAGCCAGAATCACTGATAATTAATTAATCATTATTTTTAATTACAGATGATCGGACTAACTGTGGCTCAATTTGGACGGATATCGAAGCTGCCACCCGACGCCCAATTCACAATATTTCAGCGAGAGCAGTCGGTCTTGATTTTTACCTAACCGGCCAACCGCTTCCGCTCACTGACTAGCCAGATTCACTGTTAATTATTAATCACTGGTAATAATCAGAGGAGATCGGGCGTAACTGGCGATGGCTACGTCGGCCTTGGCTCCAGCGAGCGGGAGCGGTTTGGCCGCTTCAGTAAAAAACCCAAGACCGACTGCTCTCATCGTGTAAATTGTAAAACGGTTGTGAAGTTTTGCTATTACAAAACGCTAACCACAGCCACACACAGAGAAAAAAAACGGTGCGAGGATCGAACCAGGGACTACAACGTCCGTAGTCAGCCGCGGAACCACTACACCAAATCCAAGAACTAGAAATGGCGGCTAATCAGCTGCTTTTGATTTGGCGTTCAGTCTGGACGGAACTTTAGCAGTTTTTAGCGTTCCGTCATGACGGAACGCTACACACAATCCCTAATTGTTAAGGCAACTTTATCATCATTTAGGTCTGCACTTTGTCACAGAATTGTGGAGGCAATTTGCCGTAGTAGCAATGAGAGAGCTCATCTCGGCACCTTTTTACGCATACATGAACTGGTCATAATGAACGGCATCTACTTCCAAAGAGAGAATTGAGTTAGAAACTTGATCGTTGACATTGTCAGTATACTGTGATAGTCACTTCAGCCATCCTTACATCCAGGTAATGTGGTATTTTAACGTTCTCATATTCTCACTTGGAGTGTTGAAGAACACCTTGCTCGACACCTTAATATCGCATTTAGAACTTTGAAGGATTAAGGCTAATGCAACTTGCTTGCTGTTTGCCACTCACTTCCGTCTTGCAGGCTGACTGACTGTTACACCTTGCTGTGGAGATCAGCTGGCATGCCCTACTTTGATGATCTGGATGGACCTCTCATCAGATGTCACTGGCTGTTTATCAGGTTGGTTATAATAGGTGAGCACCTAGTTATATACAATTATAGTGCAATGCTATGACGTGCACTGGGAAATTAAGCTAAGGCCAATCCACACGGCGGAACAAAACGATTATTTGGACCATGGTCCGCGCATCACGTGATAGAGCATCACCAGTTCGCGCGGACCGGCGTTGGACCACACAGAACCGCAGCCTTCGCAGACGAAATATTCGCCGAGGCTTTTCGGTCCGCAGTCTCGACGGCGGACCGCGACATCAATCAGCGTGGTCTGACAGCGGGCGGAGACGGGTCCAGTTGCGCCAATAGAGAACGTCGCGGGAGCACGGCTGTTTCGAAGCGGTCGAAGGGGCCTGTCAATCCCCCCCATTGGGATAGGCAGCGGGCTAGGCTTACATTCGCGACGCATACTTAATGCGCGCTTTGACTAGATACCCCTAAGTCTCTTACTAGTGTGAAGCTAGCCATCATTACCACATTTTTTCACGCATGTGGACCTCAATATAATGGAAGAGTTTGGTTCCAGCGAGCGGTGACGAGCCGTATGCAACCCGGGTCGCCCCGCCGTCGCCGCTCGTCGTGTCGCCTTCATGCAAACGACGCCGCCGGCTGCGTGAGTGTGCCCTCCCAGCAGGCATGTTGCTGGCTGTTATTGTGGGGATGAAATGGTTCGTGCAGGTTTGTGCATTACATGTTATCGGGGCCAAACGGCGCCTGTGTTAAACCTTCTAGCTTGCGAGTTCAGACGGTCGGCTATTCGTGGTTCGCTCAGCCGGCCCGCGCTGTGGATGCGCCTTGCTCTGGGTCGGACCACAGCGGACCTTGACGTCGCGTCACGTGACCGATTGGACCGTGGACTTGGTCCGTCTTGTGGATCGGCCTTTACCAGAACTTGCCAAATTTGTCCGAGAGTGAGGTGCTTTGGTCCTTCAATAGCACTGTATATATATGCATGTCGGCTTCTTCATTTCAGCAATTCATTGCTCTCCGAGTTTGGAATCAGTGAATTTGGATGTATTGTATTTAACGGGTTTATGTAACGTTTACCCTGAACCTTTGCTGCCATCGTTAATTGGACAGCCGCTGAAACAAAATCACGAAGGTGGGAGTTCCTAGTAAAAAAGAGAGAGCTAGTAATGCTCAAGATGTGACATTTAGAAGTTACACGGCCGCTTGATGTCCCTGTTTTGGTGCAGCCCGCCGAATGCTCCTCTCAACCTGTGACAACGATAGTTCTCTTTCCCTCGGCCGCGTCGCCTGTGGCGCGCGCTATCAGTGATGGGGCGGCGTCAATTCCGAAAGTGGCCACACAATCAGCCATCCGCGCTAGCAGTTCTGGGTTCGGCAGTATTACTGCGCTTTGTCATGCTTCACTTGAGACACCTTGCTGAACAGGCTGCAGTCATATATTTACATGAAGTAGATGCATGGTCCTTAATATGGGATTGCACTATTCAGCTTATTTTACTGGAATTTGGATTGTGAAGCTCGTTCGAGAGCTTTGGGCTTTTTCTGAAGTAGCTTTGGGCTGCTGATGACGACAGGCAAAAATATCAAGGTGGCGCGGTACAGCTTCATTTTTTCCACGTTCGGCTCAATGTGCGATCAGCTTAATAGTCGAACTTGGTTCACAGTTCACAAGTTTTGTTGGATCTTAAAGGGGGCCTTGAGAACAAAACATTCCCCAACTTTCTGCATTCCATTAAACATCCCCCTCTCTCTCTCTCTCTCTCACCCCCCCTGTGGGGTCTTTAAGGAAATAAAGTGAAGTGAAGTGAAGTGAAGGTGGTTGGTCAAATAATAGGAACGATGGGTCGTTTTCCCGCACTGGATGTAGCACAACATGCTGTAGTGTGTTGTCAACCACATGCCTAGAAACATGGCGTTGTTTGTCTGGTGGCTGTCTGTGGCAATACGGATAAGAAGGAACCCCGCCTCATCCACAGAGTTGAGCACACTATAATTCAGGTTACGGAGCCAGTCATGCTTGAGATTCCCGGTAAAAAAATACCCTAAGGGGATAACATCAGCCGTCGATAGCCCCCGCAGGACAAACCAAAGGAGCCTGCTGGCTATTTCAGTGGCATTGCCGGTTCGAGGATCACAGCCGATACAAGGCCGAAAATTTTGTCGACTTGACAGCCATAAATTACTTTTGGCTGCATTGACATTTCATCAGTAATCAGGCTGCAGTGTGGCTCTTTTAGCGACCGTAAGCTTTGTCTCTCCACTTGAAGCCGTTCCTCTATTAGGTTTATTACTCGAGCCTCCTCCAGGAGGTACGACGAGATTTTTAGTGCGCTTTGACACGGCAGCTGCAGCAGTTTTCTGCCTCTCAGATGCTCGTAGCCTTTGCAAGAAGTCGCCTTCCACAGCAGTTTCCCGCAAAGTGGGTTCCTGCCTAGTCCGCGCGCCTTATCACTATTGACAATCTGTTGCATGACAAATTTGGCACACGTGTCTCCTTTTTGTGCGGCTTCCTAAAGGGTCTTTAGTGCTTGCACAGCTCGGTTGTCCTCATAGTATTGAACTTTCTCTAAATTCATCACGGGTTTGCTGAAGTTTTTGCAAGACTTTGTTTAGTGAGCACTTTCACCTCAACACGGTGTGCCTTTTTTCCGTCGCTTCAATGCATCTAACCAGGTTAAATGTCATCTGGCATTGTTCACCTTTGAAGTTACTGTGTTCCTAACCTTCAAGAGACTCGCCTGAAGCTACATTTTCTTGCGTATGGTATTCACTGGCTGCGCTTTGAGCGTAGAATTCTTCTAGACGAGGGTGTCTTGCTTTTTTCCCTACCTGCTGCTAACGCATGTTCTCTTGAAATTCTGGCTTGCATGCATGTGCGCTTGCGTCTTACTGAAATCCTTTCCCAGGAAAGGCATTGCCACCATGCGATGCCTTTGAGAGCAGTGCAGCTCAAGAGCACCCTTCCATGACCTGAAGGGAGTCCTAGCAAGATGGTCTCCACTTAATTTGGTAAAAATGTTCTTTTTCTGCAGATTTTCGATTTTTATGACAAAGAGGAATGGCAGTAGCAAGGGACCACATCGAAGTGACCATCTAAGAATGTTTACGGAGGCATATGAAATGTGCGTATACATTTGTTTTGAGTTGATCTGGATTGTATAAGCTTTAGGGTGTAACTCAGTTTTTTTTTTCTTTTCAGCTGCCCACCTGTTCGAAGACGGTCACCATATTTGATATTCAATGATAATATATTCAACGTTAAAACCAAGTTCGTTTTGTATAGTATTTTTAAGCACCCCAGCACACACCTCTAAGCTCTCATAAAATGCTTGATAAGTTTTCCAGAGCATTGTAGCAGGATAGCAGAAAAATGATAACTACATGAACGGACAGAGCAAAACGCAAGTCACACAAGCTTACTTATTTGCTGCAAATCTTGTTTTATAAATTTATTTGCAAGAAGTGAAACCAGTAATTATTAATTAGCTTTGCATTGCACCTTTCCTTTTCATGTCGTCATCATTTTTGTGCAATTTCACATATCTGCCGTCATACCGTCACCCAACCTGCCAGCATCGACGCTACCATTGCCGTTGCCGTCAGATACCAGCATGCCATCAGCTACGGACGTCTACCAGCATGCCGTCATCCATCACCCTGCCAGCATGCAGTCATCTGCCGTCATGCCATCAATAATGCCATTACCATAATCCACCATGTTGATGTTTGATGGATTCCATCAACTCCACATTTTCAATAGGGCTATCTAGGTCCTCCAGGCCGAGTCACAGTTCGCGCTGTCTGCCATCACCTCCGAAGAACGCAAGTTTCACTACGTCATGGGAGCTCTATGCGCGACTGCTGCGGAAGAGGTTGTGGATATTCTGTCCTCCCTAATGCCGAATGGTCTGACAAATACCTTTCTTGAATGAATGCGCGACCCGCTGTACCAGACAACTGACACCAAATACTTCCGCAGCGCGCCGTCAACAGACTCTTATAGTCGCCGATGGCTAATACCATTTGCCTGCTGTTTATAATGCGGAACCTCTTCAAAGCGCCATCCAGTTCTCGTGAGATGGGCGCTTAACCTTGGCCTCCCGCCGCCACCAGTATCTTGGGCTGGTCTACTTTGTGTTCCCTTTAGTTTCTCTCCGGTTCCGGTATCGGGTGGTCTCGAAGAGAAGCAACGCTGTCTATGGCCGCCAGGAGTCAGATGTCTATACGCCGCATGTCATGGCGGTACTATGCTCCGCGTGGCATCAGCTTTGTCGAGATGGGAGTATGATCGGAAATGCGAGGTGTGCCAGACAGAAACGCTGGCCCCTCTTAGGTTTCATGGCATCGACAAACTTCCCGAACCGATTTACTTCGTCCATCCGGCTGGCGAACGCTCCTCTCGCCAAAGTTGTAGCGAAGGTGCCACCGTGTGGTCTGCACCTGAACGTCATCATCATCAACAGCCCAGTAGGTCAATTGTAGGGCGAAGGACTCCCAAATTCACCTCCAGGCGCTTCTCGCCTGTGCTGCCAGTTTCTATTCTTTCCCCCCTCCGAAGAGTCTTATTTCATCTCTTTGTCCAGTGAATGGCCTTCCCTGTCTTCTAGTAGGTCTCTCCGTGTTCGTTTTGTTGCCCTTCTGGTCCACGTCCATTCAGTTTGCCGTACAACATGGTCAGCCCAAGTCAATTTATTTCTCTTAACCTTAACCATGGTGTCCTGTATACGAGTTTGCTTCCTAGTCCAGGTGGCTCATTTTTTGTTCCTAAACGTTACTCCTAACATATTTCGATCCGTGGCAGGTTTGGGGGACTAAGTTTGCTTTCTAATATTTTATTAAGGCTGGAAGTTTACAGTGCGCTTTGGTTGAATACCTTTATTTTTACGGACAGAGGTATCTCAGTATTTATTATTTGTCAGTGCTTGCTCAATGCACCCAGAACCAATGCTATTCGGCGCCGGAACATATTTCTTGGTGTTTGAATCACAGCTTAACATGTGACCATGGCAGTTATAATCTTCTACGTGATCCGGTGTGTTGTAATCAATACTAAGAAAGCGGATTCCTGGATCATTTTTTGGGGTTGTTCCTCAGAGTGAGTGAGCAAGAATATGCGTCTGGAAACCTCAAGGGCTCATGTATTTGCCGTTTTTCTCTGAGCCAAAGTTTTCCCAGTCAAGCCTCCTGAACGCACCCTCCAAACATTATGTGAATAATTTTGGTTCGATGGTATCTCCTTGTCGCATTCCCTCTGGCATCGGGAATTACTTACTTTGGTTGTGAAGGGTTGCTGTGCCCGCGCATAAGTCATATGTTGTCTAGCTGTCTTAGGTACGTCTTCTGTATTCTTCGGTCCTCTAAGGTGCCCATCCTTTAGTAGTGCTTAGTCAATACAATGTTTTTTGTCGTCAATAAATATCATGTCAACTGTTTTATTACACAGCGCATTTTTTTTTCAATTTTTTGGTTGATGATGTTTATGTTGATTCAATCCATTGTAGAGTATCCTTTTCAAATCCTGCCTGTTGCCTTGTTTGTTAGAAGTCCAGGTGGTTATGCGATTAACAATCACCTTGCCAAACAGCTTGTAAACATCTCACAGAAGGGTGCTGGGTCTGTAGTTCTTAAGATGTTTGGTATCTCCCTTGTTCATAATTAAAACGACGGTGACGTTTTCCCGAGATTATGTTACTCCTGTAGTCATTACACTATATGAGATTAGTTCAGCAAGCGTTTCTAGTAATATATTATTAACCTGTTTTAGAAGGTCAATGGGTATGCCGTCATCGCCCAAAGCTTTCCGTCTTTTCATGCCCTTCAGGGCCTTTTCTACTTCTTCCATCGTTACTGGTGGAACATCGTAAGCCAAGCTGGCAGGCTCGGTAATTTTCCTTGGTCCAACGTCTTTGGCTATAACCTGGTGTGGAATTGTTCCGCGATATTAAAGGCGACGCATCTCTTGCTTTGGGGCATGTCCCTCTGCCGTTGGCGTCGGCGTCCGCACACCACCTGCGCATGCGCAGCTCTCCCCCGTTCTTCTCTCCGACAGCTGTGCGCAACGTTCTCACTCCGTTGCATTAGCATAACAGCAACAGCTGCGCGCGCGCTTCGCTCCGCTCTCGTCTGCTCCGGTGCGCAAGTGCGTGCATGAGCGCCTCTCGTCCGCTGTGTTCTCTCCTTCAGGCGCTGTGAATATAAAGCGGGTAGCGCTCTGCGGCGGTTCAGTCAGCGCTCGCTCTCGTTCGCCTCAGCGTGACTTGCTTGACGACTTTCTGCTAGGCTTGATTCTTCCGATGAAGACGTTATGAAAGCGACAGTCCCTTCAGCAAGTGGACTGACGCAATCCAATTCCCGCGTCAGTCCAAACGCTCCCACCTGATGCGTCGCATCACATCAGGGTTCCCTCGCGGGAATATGGGCGTACTTTTTTCACTGAGCGATGTTGCGGAAAATCGCCAAACCGAAACGTCACTCAGTCTACATAATTCGCCCGTGGCTCCAAGAGAGAGAGAGCCCTGCCGCAGTCTTTTCTGACCCGAACCCCAAACGTTTCGTTTGGACTGCCGAGCGCATGAACAAAACAATCGCCGTCATGCTGTGCGTTTATGCAGATGTCGAACACAAGACGTGGGTCGGCATTTTGCCGTGTGTAACGTTCGCGTACAATACGGAACCACAGAAAACGACGCGAATGACTCCATTTCGAGTTCTCTATGGTCATGACGTAGTCACAATGCTAGACGCTATGCTTGCACACATTGAAAATACTGGTGACTGTTGTGCCGAAGAAATCATGCAGCGCGCTGAAGATGCAAAACTAGCCCGTGTCCGCATCAGGCCCCATCAGGTCCGCATCAGTGCGCAGGCCACTACAATCTGCACCACAGTCACCCGGAATTCCAGGAAGGTGATGAAGTGTGGGTAGTGACACCCCTCAGACGCCGCGGGCTATCCGAAAATTTGTTGGGGAGAAACTTCGGACCTTACAACGTTTTGAGACGTCTAAGTGACGTTACTTATGAGTTCGTGCCCTCCCGCCATCTTTTCTCGGCACCTCGCACGCCACGTTCAGAAGCGGTTCACGTAGTTCGCTGTAGGCCTGCACGCGAGGTAACATTCTGTAATTACGCCCAAGGTACCTGACACAAACACGCCCTTTTGCGCATCGGGACGATGCGCCTTAGCGAGGGGGGCTAATGTCACGGCATGGCCTGTTGCAAGTGCCGGCCACAAAGAACGAAATAATGACAGGATGCCTCGTAAGC